>VXAU01004194.1:1827-143071 GCA_013399695.1 Formicarius rufipectus | reverse complement strand
AAAAAGGCAAAACAGTTTTCATGCTTTCATGGAAGATGTTAAAAGGAAATATTTTCAAAACTTTCTGTATTAGAGAAGGTACAAAATTACTTATCACAAAGTAAATGTATTTTTCCACTATGCAAGTATTTTCAAATAGCTTTCAGGCAGAAAAATGGGTGTATATACATCCTTGAAACCTATTATACTAAGTGGCAGATCCCTACAGTTCATTATAAATCAGCATTTATAAAATTCCTTGCTTAGTTGGCATTTAAAAGTAGCGTGAAAATATGCATATCAGAAAAGTTAATTTTAGCTAATAAGGAATTAAGGTGAAGAGACCTAGGACATATTAACAGGATGCTGACCTTAAGTCTCATGATGTAAGTAAAGAACTGGCAAATAAGATAGGTTGGAATATGGCAAGATGAGAATATATTAAATAGTTTCAGGAGAATGTATCACTGTACTCTTTTAGAGCTAATTAAAAACATGAAAAGAAAGATAGAGAGGACTTTTTACAAGAGCAAGGCAGAATGGATTCAAACTGAGAGAAGTAAGTTTATATTAGATATTAGGAAAAAAATCTTTACTGTGAGGGTGGTTAAGACACTGGAACAGGTTGCCCAGAAAAGCTGTGGATGCCCCATCCCTGGAAGGGTTCAAGGCCAGGCTGGATGAAGCTTTGAGTAATCTGGTCTAGGGAAAGGTGTCCCTAGCAGAGGGGTTTCAACTAGAACTTTAAGATCCCTTCCAACCCAAACCTTTCTATGATTATATATGCTCAGGTTAGAGATGGGTCTATCTTTTCTACACTGTTTTTCCAACTCAGTATTTAACTACATATTAAATGTACTGACAATTAATTTTTCTTCCCAAATTCTAAGACCCTTTCCATAATATGGACTCCAGAAAAACAGCTACTGTGAGGTTTTGGGAAATTTTCGGTTTTCCCTTTATATATTTTTCAACTACATTAATGCAAATTACTTGTTGAGGTGTTTTGTTTTGTTGTTGTGGTTGTTTTGTGTTTTTTGTTTGTTTGGGGGTTTTTTGTGGTTTTTTTTGTTGTTGATCTTTCTTTAGATTATGCAGACAGCTTCATACTGAAACAATGCAAATATTATTCATTGTTTCATGATTAGACATTTCACACACATATGATCAGATTTAAAGTTTGAAAAGAATACAGAGGAACACTAGGAAAAAGAAGACAATTTAAACTAGTCACCTACTGTTCTAACAGTTTGGAAATTCACTGTGATGCTCAGATGTACTGAGTTTTAGCCCAGGAAGTATGCCTTGATTCAGCAGGAGGAAGGAAAACAATCTGTTTTGTCTGGGGCACTCATACTGATCATTACTTCATCCTGGTCAGATGCCAACAAATATTCAAAACACAGAATTGACACAGCTTTAAATAATACTCTGACATCTGAAATCTCTCTGAAAAAGGCAAAACAGACAAGATTTTACCTCTGATTAACTCATTATTACAGACTTCATATAATACATTTACGACAGTGTCACAGCCTTTCCTACTCATGTGTTGTATGTCATATTTCAACACATAGTTGTTCAAAGGATCAACTACATTTTTATTATATGCCTTTTAAAATATAAAAGTATGCATGCACCAGTGTAATTTTTAAGCAGTTACCAGTGAAATATAACAGCACACTCCCTGCAATTTTAAATTACCTTCAGTAACTCTTCAGTTCTTTCTGACTTCAAGTATCTTTCAGTAAATCTGTTCTTAAAACTAAATTTGGGCCAAACATGTACATGTAGCAGATCATCTTGAGTGCAATCACATGGCACATACAAGACATGCAAGGGATCAGACCCCAGCCAGCATGGGTTTAGCAAGGGCAGGGCTTGTCTGACCAACCTGATCTCCTTTTAAGACCAGGTAACCTCCCTAATGGATGAGAGGAAGGGTGTGAGTGTAGTCTACCTGGACTTTAGCAAAGCCTTTGACACCATCTCCCGTAGCACACTCCTGGAAAAGCTTGGACAGGTGTACTCTGTGCTGGCTAGGAACTGGCAGGGTGGCTGAGCCCAGTTGGTACCTAATCGCTAATGGTGTCCCCCAGGGATCAGTGTCACATCCAGTCCTGTTTAATATCTTTATTGATGATCTGGATGAAGGGATTGAGTCTGCCATTAGAAGTTTGCAGACAACACCAACATGGGTGGGAGTGCTGATCTGCTGGAGGGTAGGAAGGCCTTGCAGAGGGACCTGGACAGGCTGGATCTATGGACCGAGACCAACAGCATGAGGCTCAACAAGACCAAGTGCTGAATCCTACATTTTGGCCACAATAACCCCAAGCAGAGCTACAGGCTGAGGGCAGAGTGACTGGGAAGTGTCCCAGTGGAAAAAGACCTGGGGGTGCTGGTTGACAGCAGCTGAACATGAGCCAGTGTGTGCCCAGGTGGTCAAGAAGGCCAGTGACATCCTGGCCTGTATCAGGACTAGGGAAGTGATTCTCCCCCTGTACTCGGCACTGGTGAGGCCTCACCCTGAGTACTGTGCTCAGCTCTGAGTCCCTCAAGTCAGGAAGAACACTGAGGTGCAATTGTGTTTGACCTAGGTTTTGTTAAAATGTTAGTTATGCACTGGAAGGAGAAAACAAAACACATTGGTGTTCAGAACTACAGATATAAAATAGATCCAAATGTGCAAATATAATGAATTTCAGAAGCTTCAAATCTGATTTGTCCTGCTAGCATACAACACAATTTAGATCTGCATAATAGAAGCAGATTTTAAGTAATTTTGTTTGGCAACAGGCAGTTTTACTAACACTATCCTCCTTCTTTATCTTTTATTGGTGTGCTTGTATTTGTTTCAGTTTGTGTGAGACAATAGTAATTAGGTTAAACAGCAATTATTGATTTTCAGTGAGCCTACTTTAAAGCTGGTCTCAAACTGACTTATCCTTGTCAAGTTCCTCTGTTTCTTCCTCAAAGCCTTTTTATCTATACTTTAATTTCTCAGAATTTTTTTTAATTACAAGCTCTGCTCAAAACAAATACTGAACAACAGATCTTTTTTATTTGTGCTGATACTGCTAAACAAGCCTCACAGTCACCAGAAAAAAAGGAGCAAAGATGTTTGAGTCACTCAAAAATGTTAAGCTGCTACTTTGAGTATTGCCAGTGAGAACACTGAGCTGAACACCGAGCTGAACACCGTCCTTACACCACCCCCCAGTCACTGCTATTTTCCAATGAACTTTTGCAAGTACCATGCCATACAGTCCCTTTGATAAGCTTTGCAAACTTAATCTTAAAATATGATGGTTTTCTTGATTTTACAGACTGTTCCTAACCCAGGCTGATCTAGTAATTCCAGTTTCCAGCATATTTCTCCTACTTATATTCAGTTATTCCTATCTGTCAGCTTGAATAATCCTGCATCATTCTCCTCAAGGTTTTATTTTCCTGGGCTTTACATTTGAAAATATTCCCCATCAGTTTCATTTCACTATGAAACACTCCTGTAGTCTCTTCCTCCAAGGCAAGCTTTCTCATATCCCCTCTTCCCTCCCCTTTCAGATTAAATCCACCTTTCTTATTATCAGATGATATAACATGATTGCCTTATTCATTGACTGAGGTGTCTACATTTCACACATAGATAGTAATAGTTCAATTAAAAATAAAACGCCTTCATGGTGTCTTTTTCTCTGATTAGTAATATTTCACCCCTGTCCAGTTATTTTATGGTATTTTGGGGTTTGACATAAATTCTCTCCTATGTCAAAAACCTTTAGGCAGCATTATTTTGGCAACTGAGCACAAAAAACTGAGCTAAGTACCTTTCTAGTGTTTACTGACCTCACCACAGTCTCATCTAGAAAACACTGTTCCTAATAAGCTGTTATGCAAGCAGAGCTTTTCAGCTTACTGCAGTCTTAATCTTTCGTCTTCACATAAAAATTTGGATGTGTATTTTAAAAATACCAAAAATATCTTCCAAGAAATAAAGTAAACTGCACCTCATTTGAAATCTGTCACTTATATGAACACAAAGAAGGCAGCTGTAGTCACATGAGCACGTGTGCTACACAACATTTAAAAGCCATTTCAACCACAGCATAATGGATATCTGAGCACCTGAGAGCTGTTTTGCAGACTGGTGACTCTATGAAGCCTGATCCACACATCTCACATAGGCATGCAAATATGATATGGGTTACGACGTTTATGGTACTGGATTGGTTGTTTCAAAACAGGAAGCATTTAAAGCTACTCCTGTTCCTGTTTGATGTGCTGTGCACATAACACACCTTGGTTACATTTGCGTTGTATTTTCAGGTCAGTCTTCCTCAGACCAAAAAATCTTCTTATCTCTTTGGCTTTTTAATACAAGACTAAATATTTTCAAGACAGAAGGGAAAATAAATTTGGTACAATTACTGCCTTTAATGGCCATTATTCAAGCAAAACAGTAACATAAAAACATATATTAATCTGAGTTCAATAAAACATTTTGTAATATGTCCATTATTATCTCAAGAAGTATTTTATAAAGGTCTCGTTTTAGAAATGTCTTCAACCAAGGTGATTCCATAAATAATGCTTGCACAGTGGTTTTTAAGGTAACTCGTGTCTCCTTTGTGACGTAAACTGGTTGTTATGGAGATTGTAAAATATCAACTCTTCTTTGTGAGACTGTGCAAGATCAATTTTGGACCTGTTACAGCATCTTTTTTTTCTCTGCTCAGCTATAATCAGGCTTCCTTAGCAACAAAATCAGCAGAATACTTTTAACTCTTTGACCTACAGAAATAGATACGTGTGCATTTGTAAGAGATGCAAATTCCATCCCAAATTCCCCAAAACTCATATGACTTTACCATTTAAAATACTTGTACTGTTAAAAAGGCTGAACAGCTTACAAATAAAGAAACCACTCCTTTTTCAATCCTTGTTTTTAAATTGTATAGCCTATACCTTTCAGAAGTACTCCCTTAAAGCAGAGAGGGTAAAGATTGACATCTTTCACCCCAAAGTCTGGGAGAGTACACACAGAACTTCTGCTCAACAGTGTGCTAAAACGTTCTAGAGCTTAATGAAATAGAAGGAAAAGGGCTATGTCTATGAAGTCGTATGTATAAATATGGTCTAAGCCACTTGTATATTATTTTTCTCCATTTTAAATCTACACCAGTCCACGTGTCTAAGCGTGTAGGTCCCCAGAGAAGGACTAAGGTTAAAGAACACATAGCTGAGTCAGGATTTTGCAGAGTCTTGTAGCAAGACTAGAAAGGAGTTCCTCCTTCTCCTCTCAGTCTGTATTTAGAAGCACAGAGAAGCACACTGAAACATACAGTAATTCATTGGAAAGTCATAACATTTTCAAGGATCCTCAGTTATTTTTAGATTTTCTGTACTTTTTATGGAAACACCGCAGAGAAGAAAAAAAATGAAGATCTTTAGAAATCCATTTTGTATACTCCAATAGTATATTATTTTTACTAAACAGAGGCCTAGATATAAAGCAGAAACACAGCTGTAGGGGAGAGAAGAAAAGATACCCTTTTCTCCTACTATGTGAAAGTAGCAACAAAGTGTGCATTGCAATGAATGGAGAGCACTCAGACTGGCACATTTGCCTACCTCAGGTGCCATCCAAAAGGGTGTTCCCACTGAGGTGTTTCTACGTAGCCGTGTGCTGGTGAGCTGGGCTGAAACACCTGCAATAAAACAGATCAAAGAAACTTGGCTTCAAAGTCATTGTGTATTTCAAGTATCTGGAAAACAAACCCTAAGCCTGGGAGCACAGCTGCAGAATGCTTGGCCAAAGTAGGTGCTGCATTTGCATTGAATTATTTGTTTAATTTCAGCTTGCTGTTTTCATTCAGAATAGCTGAGAGACATTTTGTGAATAGCTCTGTTTGAAGCACTTGCATCCAACACCAAAAATTCAATTGGCACCTAAATGTCATTGATTTCTTTCTGATGTTTTCATAAGCGTAAGTGGGAACTATTAAAACGACAACTTGACTTCAGAACTTCCATTTCAGAAATTTACCGCTTACCATCACTGACAGGAAGCTTGTTCACTAGCATATTTGCAGAAGCTCCTGTTCAACAAAACATTTATGCACATGCTTAAATCTTTCCTTTTTGAGAAAAGCTCAGCAGCTCAAGCTCACACTGCAGCTTGTACTTAGGGAACTAAGCCCATACTTAAAACATTTGGTTCAGAGCTTTGCTGACAGGAGCAGGACTACTGAAGCACAGCTGAAAAAAAACCAGAAGAACAAACCAAACAATGTTAACAAATCAGAACAAACTTCCACAGCAAATTTTCTCACCTTTGGTCAACATCTAATTGATGGAGTTCAGTTCAGTGGCATTTCAAGAAGTTGACATAAACCAACATTGATGTAAAAATATATTTTCCTTTAACATTTCTTAAAAAACAAAACCCACAGCTGTTTGCTCCTATGGTTATCCAGAGAAAAAATGGGCAGAAACACACACACATATATACACACAATGCCAGATGCCAATAAATAAAATATTTGGATTTGTAAATTCAGTTATTTGATTGCTGGCTTCAACATTCAATCTGTGTTTCTTTTTCCTTTTATGTAATTGCAAGTCTCCAGTGACTTCCTGAGTACTGCTGTGAAACAGTTAATGGCTCTATGCAATTCACTGTGATCTCTCTTCAGCTAGCTTAATTCCTAGCTGCTATCTAGGGATATTCCAAAACAGTGTAGAATACCAAAGAGCTGAGAGAGGGAGAGCATGAGCATAAATGAATGATAAGTTACAGGCATTTTGGGTCAACTTACACTGTGACCATCATTTATTCAGATATACTATGCTCTAGAGAGCAACGGAGGGGAGAAACGTGTGTTACATTGAAAAAACAAGCTGTAAAGTCGTGCAGTAAAGGAAAGAAAAGCCTCAATTAAAGATATCTGTGTAACTCTCTCTATAACCTCATACGTGTATGTACAGCCTCAAATATAAAGCAACTCTTTTTAATCAAGAGTCTGCCTCATTCTCTGGACAGAGTGGATAGAATTCATTGAATAGATCATAATTTATTTATTTATTTTAACCTCATTGATTTGAATTCTCGTTGCATATTTAATATATCCAATCCTATACTAAATTTAAAATTATTATTATTTTATTTTGACATGTTTCCTTCCCCACTCACCAAACAATAAATCTGCTTAACATTCCCACAAATTGGCAGAGGATTATTAGTTCCAGGGATTAACCTAAAAATATCCAAAGCATCCACTGTGTTTGGGTAATTAATCTGAGATCTTTCAGTTTTCAGGCACTCCGCATGCCTCAAGTAGAGCTCTAATAGATCTCATCTGCAGTTCAAAAACACACAGTTCTCCTGCAAAGGAGGATAAGATGTTTCAAACTGCTCTTGGCAAATGACGAACAGAGTTTGATGTCAGTGACCCTCCAATATCAGAGGAACACCGGCAGAAGCAAGAATAGTCTCCCATTTGATGTCATTTAACTGTGAAGTACAAGTCTCTTCTCTTTCTGAACACATGCAATTTCACTATGTATCATCCACTTTCTGCAACAAATGAAACAAAACAGTTCTACAAACAATATCATCTATGACTCAGTTCTAAATCACTCTCAGAGTCTCTTCTCTGTGACTACAGCAGTGGACTAGATGTAAAAAATAGCAAATTAATAAAAGCTTTGCACTGATGCTTCTTTAGTCAGAAAACCCATAGTTGTGGGGGCATTTCTTGTTATTTCCTAACTATAAAGCATTAGGGAACACTTGAGATTTAATTGTTTGGTGTTTTTTTTTGTTGTTGTTTGTTTGGTTTTTTTTTTGATGCTTTGTATATATTGCTATATAGTTAATGTTCTAGTGTTACTGTTGCAACCCAAAAAGGAGGAACAAAAATCTGAAACATAAATTTGGAATCAAAGAGACCCATGGGAAACCAGAAAGACTGGGATTCTCAGTTTCTCTGAATGTGCCACTTGGAGTTGCAGCACACTGATGTCTCTTTGGAAGCGTCTGCTCCAACTAAGGCCTTTAATACATCTGATAAAAACATCTCACTTTGGGGAGAAAAGCCAACTTTTCCCACACTGGAATACAAAGATTATACTGCTAAAATTACCCCAAATGAGAAGGGATCTTCCTCCCTTGTACTAGGTCAGGGTCTCACTCCAAGTTTTGCTTCAGGCCATATGTTTCTCCCAGCACTATTTTAATTGCTGCCTTTACAATTTAAAATAATGAATTTTTGTTCCTAGAAGATACCAAAGAGTCTCCTATTTACCAACTAAATTCAACATCTTCCATAGATTTTTATGCTAAATTTATACTATCATGACATCATCAGTATTAAATTTTCTTTCCACTGCATAAATTTAATATTTTAGGATTTAAAAAAAAAATTACTATTTGCAGATTTTTTTTGCCACACCATTTTACCTTACTCTTTAGCACATCATTTTACCCTGGTCTTTTGTGAATATTTTTCCTTACCTTCATGCACAGCTAAACAAACATCTCTTATTTACAAACAGTATTCTCAATGACAATTACCTTAATCATTATATGGTTGCATTAATAAATCATGTTACTAACAATCTGCTTCTGTTACCATTAATAAAATTGCCATTCCCTTGTATATACCTATCTGAGAGATTAAAGCATTTATTTATTTTTCTAAATGTGTGTTAAAAGGAGGAAAAAAACGCTGCACTGACTTAAATTTTATTGCCAAGTCTCTTTCTACTCCCTTCCTCCTGTTTCTTAAGATGTTTCCAGACTGGCAGTACTCAAATCTAACAGCAATAATCACAAATTAAATGGATGTTGGGTTTTGGACCCAAGGGACCACTTACCTTCTGCTCAGAGGGAAAAAATATGCTTAAGGCTAGCAAAAGCCATTTCAGAAAGAATGTTTCCTTTTCATATGCAAAAGATAGAATATCTAAATTTAAATGAGGAGGACAACTGCCCTGAAACTGATATTCCTTGTGAAATGCAAAAGAGCTTTGTAAATAAAATGGTACCTTCAGAACTTTTTTAAATTATTTAAGTATGTGTAAGCTTTTAAAAGTCTATGACTGATTTTTAGTTAGAATTTGTTATCTTGTAATCAGGTTGGTTTTGCATCTTCTCAAAATAATTCTGAGCAACCGTCTGAAAAAGCCTCTCACTATGGCATTCTGCCTTCTCAGGGGAAAGTAAACAAACGCCCTTGGCTAAACTGCATGTATCAGGAAAAAAAAGTGGAAGTGGTCATTACCAAAGTCAACGAGCTTGACTCCTCCTTCTGTTGTCAGAAGAATGTTGTTCCCTTTCACATCACGATGAATGATCTGGTTATTGTGCAAATGCTGAAGGCCCTACATATCAGATGTAACAAAAAAAAAAAAAAAGAGTTTACTCCCTTATTTAAAAACAATTACCCTACTGTTAGGGAATGTAATGGAGGCAATCTGCACATACTCTATGGAAACACCTGTCCACTGGATTACATGCAATCAATTACATGCATACAATCCCTGCTGCTGTAATAGCCCACGTAAGGTTGCCAGCATTACTATACTTTATAAATGGAAAATGTATGTACGAGATGGGTAAATTGCACCCTCTGCTGTCATTACACGCCCAATGAACATCCTTACCAAGAGAGCACCATATAAGATGTATGAGATTATAGCTTCATCCAACCTTTGGCCACACTTGAGCAGGCCTTTGACAAGCTCTGTGACAGAACCTCCATTGCACAGCTGTGGAGGGGGGAGTCATGAGGAGGGAAAAAGAAACAAGACAATCGTCAGTTACTCAATGTACTTGTTTAGGCTAAAAACACTTCCCGTGCAAAATTGCACTGCACTACAAGTCTGGAAACAACTAGATTTTTACCCTGCAATTATTTATGTTGTTACCCCACCTTAGGACACATTTTATTAGTGATGTTAATAATAAATCACAGCAGCCTGAGTGATGGGATGAAAGCGAAAACTGAAAATTACAGACTTTAATTTATGAAATGTAACTAAAAATCAAAATATTAGGAACAGGACTGTATTTAGGTGTTAAAAGATAATTTATAAATCCAATTCATGTTGTTTTATTATTTTGGCAACAATACATGCTTTGACTTTTTGAAAAAATCCTTTCATGCAAAGAAAAGGGCAGACAGAAAAGATTGATGCTCTTGATAACCGGGAGGCAACAAATTATGGTCATTTTAAACTTTCACTCCATCAAAGCTCCTGATGGCAGGCAATAAAAAGTAGACAGGAGACAAATCTCTATGCTCAGATTTGATGCCATTGTGCTGTCAACAACAGAGAAACATTCTAATCCAGAAAAGCAACTTCTTGCAAGCATTCCCTACTAATAGACTGCCATATAACGAAACAAAAAAAATTGGAACCTTTGTAAATATGTTCTCACCCACACCACAGTTTATTGTCCATGCAGTTAAAAGCAAGTATCGGACTCCATCCTTTCTCCTCTTTCTCTATCTTTTTATTATCTTAATATGCACAATTTTTGACAAAAAAAAAAGTAAATAAGAGAATTTATTACCTTTCTCTCATTGAATTTTCTCTTCTATACCTGTTTTTGTAGCCACCACCCTTACCAACACTTCTGCCATACAGAATGACATGCACTTCAACACAAGTTCATTTTACATTATCAGTTTTAAATACCACAGTGTAAATCAGGAGATTGGTAGGGTAATAGAACTGATACAAACACTCAAGTTTTGCTTCTTTCAAATAGCTTGTATGAATTGTGTATCAATTCGATCACACATTTCAGTGATATGCTAATATTTTCTGTAATTTATTACTGACTTCCCCTTGTATCAAAAAATTTCACTGGACTGGAAGTTTTATTTCATGGAAAGGACTGGATCCCATGATAAACAAAGCATCCTTTATGCGAGTGAGTGCTTGAAGCAAAATTTCATTACTAAAAACATTGCTAAGTTTTGTAGGAATTCGACTTCACTTTTTAATTCATTAGTAGGGAATTTAGTTTTTTGCTTTATTAAACTAGGTGGAGCATTCATCTCATTATCCATCATCAAATACATTTACATGAAAATGCATGTTTTTCTTTCCATGTTTAACCATTTGTTGACAAGATGTTATGTTGAAGATTCTTATTTGTTGCTTTCCTTGTGCTAGATATTCTGTTCAGACAGGCTGTACTGAACTTATCTCTAGCCTGAAAATAAAATACATAAAAGTATGCCCTAACTTTAAAAAAAAAACCAAACAAAAAACAAAAAAACACAAACAAACCAACCCACAAAAAAACAACCAACAAACAAACAAACAAACAAAAAAACCAAAAAAACACAACAAGCTGGTTGTGACTGAAAAGTAATACAAACTGACATCTGTTTGGTACCGTATGTTAAATGAATGACTGATTCTGAAAATAAATATATCCCACACTACTGCAGCTGTCAGTGACACTACTCTCAACAGTCAGCAAAAATCTAGGGTAAAATTAATTTGAAAACTTCATTATGACTTTATATTTAATGGTACTACTTTAAAAGGTGGAGTGACAGATATTTAAATGGAAAAGTTGGGAAGTTTGCTTAGTGAGTTGTCCAAGACTTGCATCATCATAAAAATACCTAAGTTGTCCATTTTTGCTACCCTTCCTCATCATAGGCATTTATCAGAGTAAGATCCTGTTTGCAATGAGTAAACACTGTGCCTAAAGGGGAAAAAATCCACCTTTTTATTACAGATTTTGGAAGTCACACATCAAATGAGTGTATTTCATCAAAGACTCAGGGATCAAAGTCTGAATACTTTGTATATTCCCTTTTACTGAAAATGTGTCATTAATTTATAATATCACAAGTAACTGCTATGCATGCCTAAATCTGCATGTAAATTCCAAGGCAAGAAATAGTTTCCCTTTTCTAGTAAATTTGTCCATATAAGGAAAATACATTTTTTTAGTGCCAAATTTCTTCAAAACTTTAGGTGACAGGCACCAAGAACCATCTGAAATACACATACTTAATTGATAAAGACTGCACAAACACACAACTTGCTCAAATTCTACAATCAATTTTGTTACATAGAGTATGTCTAGATTTTGTTACATGGCACTTGATGGATGTTTTAGATATAAGACCCTTGTACTGAAAAAGAAAGCTCATGGCAAATGAAGCCCAAACTTAACACAAAGGCAGCATGCATATAATACAAAACAACACCAAAACCAAAATAATAACATTCCCCTTCAATAGTTACTGAAATTTAAATTAAACAATCCAAAAGTTTTCATTCAAGCTACATACTTCTCCAGTACATAGAAGTTAGATGTATTGTTGGGATTCCACAACTTAAAATGGAAATAAAGATTCTCAGTTCCGATCCCAGTCATTGTTCAAGAACAGGGAGTGGAATTTCTAAAACAATCAATAATTAAAAAGCGAATCCTAACTTCTACCAGTATGGCTATGACAGAGAGAAAGGTTTGAATGGTCCATTACTGCTCATAACCCCAAATGCTCCTCAGAGCAGTAAATGCCTGTGCAGAGTTCTCTATTCGTTAAATCTAGAAAGCATCTAGAAGAAATCCTCATCTTGCAGCAACTTTTGTCAGCCACTTAACTGGAAACAAAACCACCAAAGTACATATGACATTGTAAGAATAGTGATTGCCACTGAAAAAGAAGAGTTACAAGAAAACATTTCTGTAGCTATGTTTTAAACAACAACCAGCCTCTAGTTTTAAATGACCATAAAAGAGATGTTCCCACTACACTTTCTCTCTCCACTTTTTAAGTAGTCAGCTTATTTAACTGCCCTCCATGTTACTACTTCATCATCTTTTGTATTCCCCTCAAGCGCTTGAGCTTTCCAAAAGTTTAGAGAAATATCTAATGTTTCCTCCAATATAGAAAAAAAAAATTTGGAGGCAGAATGTAGCAACTTGAACAGAAATTAAATGCAAGGACATTCTCTATTGAACAAACTTTTAAGTTTGGATGTGATTTTCAACAGTAGGCTACCATACATCATCAATCATCAGCCCGTTGATTAATAACCCCAAACATAAAACCACAAAAGCCTGTGACTCTTCTAGCAGTAACAAACAAAAACCCAACCACATTTTCTAGGTAAGATGTAATATCATCAAAATGTTTTTACCTCAAGTACTAGCCAGAGCTGTCCTCCCACATATTGATCTGCTTTGTAAAACATCCCATAAAATCTAACGACATTAGGATGATTGGGAAGAAACTGCAAAATATTATATTCAGCTTCAATTTCTTCATCTACATCCTACATAAAAAACAAACATACAGAACACATAAAGACAGTGACTCTCAACAGAGCAAGAACAAACTCTCATGGATAAAAGGAACCATTTATTAATTCGTTTGCACTTCTAAAGGGTTTTACCTTAATGCAGCTGAAATTACACTATACTGTAAATTTAATGCACACTGAATTATGCCATTTATGCTCCTTTTATATACAGAAAACTGAAGCCTGTGTAAAGCAAGCAGTTGTTCAAGAATTCTTTCAGTGCATAGTATACTTAAAAATTAAAAATCATAGTTAACTTTGCCCTGTTGTCTAAATAAGAAATTTACAAATGTATGATTTTTAACCTGTTTTCAATCATGCATACTTTTAACATGTGAGCTAAATGTAAATACATGAACCTTTGATTTATTCTTTTTTCTATGATCATCAGATGGGACTAAGAGAAGAATGTCACAAAACCTCAAAGGGAGCATCAGTAAAACCAAATACATTTCTCTCAGAAACAATGAGAGACAAAACCACCACCTATGAAACAAGAAAAGGTTACTAAGTATTTGTTAATGAAAGAATTCTGTGACAATTACAAAATACTGTTTCATAATAATACATGCCACAATTCAGAATAGTGCTTAAGCAACGCAACTTTCCTTGTTTCTGCACAGACTGTGACTATTAGAAAATTTAAGCTTGTGCCTTCTTCAGGTTTATACAAGAGAAAACCACGATGAATTTCAATAGTGGTTGATGACAGAAGTATAACCTTTTTTAGTAAATATTTTAGTGCAGCTGTTCTGATGAAACTCCAGCTTGATCCAACTTGAACAGCTGTCAGATAAATCTTCCATTGAAAACTAGGGCCTTGGTTCTCAAGGGAAGCTAAGCATTTAATACCCACTAAAACTGAAGCTGGCACAGACCTCTGAGAATCTGGGATGTGCTCTTCTCATTTTATCTTAACTATTGCCTCACACTATTATCTACTTATAAAAGGTAACTCTAAAATATCCTAAAGTTCACAGGGCTTCTGTGATGGGAAAAGTAATTCTTCCAGGGAGTATACAGAATAAAACAAGGACATTAACAACATCTTTTATTTTCCCTGTTATGGCAGGCCCTATGAGAAATCCTCTGTACCTCCACATCATTTGCATACTCCAAGTACAGATAACTAAATTTATACCAGAAGAATTATACAGACCTAAAACAGAAACTAGGCAAATGCTGACCTTGAATAAGACAATGAAATTATAACTTCATCTTTCAGTTTCTGGTACTACATTCCTTCTGTCAATGCCTTCTGCAAAATTGTTCCCTTCTGAGCATTTCAAAATCATACACATCTGATTTACATTTCAATTCTGTTTTAAAAATTTTTTTAAATTAACACTGAAGTTACAGTTCAATATTTTTTACTTACACTGACAGGATCCAGAATCTTTACTGCTGCCAGGCTCCCGTCTTTCTTATTGGCAACCTTATAAACTTTACCATAAGTGCCTTTCCCAATAGTCTCTATAATTTCCCAGGTATCTGAGGGATCAGCTAACGATTCTAGTCCAATCATACTGGAAGTATATTGAAACAATCCATACAATGGCTTCCTGGAAAACAAAGCAGACACATACACAGTGGGAAGACCTAAATAACTCTTTATACCAGAAGGTATCTTATGATAAACAAATCAAATATCATCCTAATTTGAGAAGAAATACCAGTAGAATCACAAATAAAAAAGTAAGGACAAAAAGGTAAGATCACTCAATGAAAAGATGGAAAGAAAACTCTGGGGACCACTTGTCTTTCCTTACTTTATTGTATGTATTATTTGCTTCAAATATTGCCCCATACACTTGTGGTGGTTTGATAAACTACAACAACACTGAACCATTCTAAACAAATTTTAGACAAATTTTAACAAAACCTGACCCCTTCCTCTACTATACACTATTTTAGTGGACATTTTATACAATCAGAGTAAAACGGTTTATGGAATGAGACCTTATTTCTTGTGCTTTAAAAAGCTGTGTCATGGTTTTTACATATATTTGTGTAACGCTCCCTGGAGATATATTTAACACCTCACTATATCTGATTTATCTACAACACTGGTACAGACAACTACTTTAATAAATTTAAGACTGGGATTGAAACTTCAAAATAGGGAATAGGTACACCACAGGGGTGACATCCATCACTGGAAATGTTTCTCAGCCATTGTATTTGTCTCTATCTCTGTATGTCAGTGTGTGTTATGGTCTGCTACACTGGCTGACTGCATCTCCACCTGCAGATATCCTGGTCAGGAGACTTGCTTCCCCATATAGTCCTGAGTGGATTCTGCAGCAAATGCATCACTACAGCTTATGCAAAGGGCTCTTTCCCACCTTGGAATTACGTAGATGGCAAGTCCTGGTGATTAGGAAAATGACAATGCCATTTTAGGATTTCATGTCAAGTAGTGAGAATGTAGATCTTGTCCCTGAACTGGAATTAGAGAAAGGAAAGATGAAGTTTAAGATGAGATTAACTTAACCTTCATATATTAATCATTATTAAGAAAGCTCACTGGTTGATAGCTTCTCTAAGAAAAAAAATTATTTGCCCATTTACTGACTGTCAGTAGGTACACCACCTACCTGTATGCTTAACTAGGAGATGTAAAGTCTGAGATCCAGGAGAAAAATGAGTCCAATCTTGACAAAAGCAATTGAAGACAACAACGCACTGACAACAAAAGCTCCTGATTTTTGGAGGTGGATCAACTAGCACGTTGAATATGCTTGAACTTTAAGGGTTGAGACACTTCTTTCTAAGCATGTCTGATTTCTGAAAATTGGCCTAAAGTAATTTTTATAACCTGCTGTCTTACCTCTTCACCATTTCTAGCATCAGTGACGACTATCTGGCATAAGAAATTTAGTCAGGAAGAAACATGACCCTGGTTGCAGAAACTTTCAAATTAATAAGGATTCAAGTAGCAGCTCTTCAATCCAATTTAAGAAATAATTGTACTTTCTATTTATGATAGATAAGAAAATAACAAATTCATTTGCAGTGCAGGTCGGTAAATAAATATTCAGAATAAACTCACTTGTATGCTTTGTTTCTCTACAAAGGTAATTTTTTTATTCCTTTGTCCACTAAGACAAAATGATTACATGTTCTTAAAGTAATTTAGCATATACCTGGCACAAAACATGGTAACTACCAAAGTTAGGTTAGAAGTAATCTCTCGTTTAAAACAATGGGAGGCCCACTTTAGAGAAATCGTCTATTTCCCTCCTTGGTAAAACTGTATTTGCACCAAAGTTGGTGCCAAATAATGTATCAAATTGCTTTTGTTTCTTTAGCAAAAGAAAAGGAAAAAAACCAAACCAAACAAAAAACAAACAAACAAACAAACCAAAACAAAACAAAAAAAAAAGATAAATAAGGGAATGGGAAAAAAAGGCAAGAGTCAACATCATTTATCTCTTGTGAGTCAATAACACAGTTTATTAGGACAGTTTCTCAGTATTTGGATCCAATATACTATGCTGCAAATCAAGAACAGTATTCTGAACACATACTCTTAGTACTTCAACAAAGAAGCAGGTCAGGTGAAAGACTTCTCAGAAATCAGTGAACAGACTGTACTACATGCACTGAAAACAGCAACCACAGATAGGGAGCTCCTGATAAGCCAAACTTCAGAGCAAGATTTGTTTGCAGGGAGGGGGTGGTCGTGAATACTAACATGGGAACAGTTGCATCTCACAAAAAAAGCCCAACACAACAACATATTGAACATGTGGTTTTAATGCCTTAGGAGAAACGCTAGAGACATTCATGTCTAGAAAGAAGAACGAACAGACTGGAAATAGCTTTGATACAACCTTACAAAGGAAAAACAAAAGATTGACATTTATTTCTCTGTCACTGTAACAACTCCCTTATCACACAGATGGTTTTGTTTTAAGGAAAACCTTATTTATCCACAACAGTTGCTTGAAGGGACACATCATAATATTACACTGGTACAAAGAGCGCCATGCATCATTTTCTGGACAAACTAGTGTCACTGTCTGCTCTTCTTCTGACTAATATATAACCATTAAAACAGTCTATTCAAAATTTCAAAACAAACATTTCTTAATTATCAGAAAATAATTAACATTTCTTTATATCAGAAGACAATGTTGACAAAAATAAACTCTAATGCAAATTTTTTACAGATGAGAGTCATAATGGAGGACGGAAGAAAAATTTTACTGAGTATTTTTGTGCATTGAGATAGTATGGCAGCATTTACACATAGCATGTTTATGCATTACATGGAATCAGATTTGTGAAATATGTACCATAAACCTCTCCTATTTAAACTGAAACAGCCTCTTGTTGAAGTCAAGCAATACATACCTGAATAAGGCCCTACACACCTGTCATCAGTGAAAGTGCCCTTAGCCCTTAAGACATTACTGCATTCCCATGACAGATGTGAATATTTTACAGTACAAAAAACCCAAAAGGACAGTTCCTGCTATTTTCTTCAATACTCTAAAATCTGGATTTAAAAACAAACAAACAAAAATGAACCACAAAATGTAAACTTTATAGGAAAAAGCTGAAGCTATAAGGTGAGTTTGTGCTTTTCTATTTCTTGAATGCTCCTGTTTGAACAAGAGCTGCCATTTACCTTTTATTTATACCGTAAAAAGTTATATATGAACACAACCACTTTTGCAACAACCCCATTTATGTATAGACTGGGGGATGACATGCTGGAGAACAGTGCCATGGAAAGGGCCCTGGGGGTCCTGGTCAAAGACAAGGTGAATATGAGTCAGCAGTGCCCTGGCAGCCAGGAGAGCCAACCCTGTCCTGGAGGGCATCAGGCACAGCATCGCCAGCTGGGTGAGGGAGGGGATTGTCCTGCTCTGCTCTGCACTGGGGTGGCCTCACCTGGAATACTATGGGCAGGTTTGGGCACTGCAATGTAAGAAAGATATCAGGCTGTTAGAGATCGTCCAAAGGAGGGCAATGAAGGTGGTGAAGGGCCTTGAGGGGAGGCTGTGTCAGGAGCAGCTGAGGGCACTGAGTCTGTTCAGCCTGGGGAAGAGGAGACTGAGGGGAGACCTCACTGCAGTTATAACTTCCTCTTGAGGGACAGAGGAGGGGCAGGCACTGATCTCTTCTCTGTAGTGACCAGTGACAGAACCCGAGGGAATGGCCTGAAGTTGTGTTAGAGAAGGTTAAGGTTAGATATTAGAAAAGGTTCTTCACCCAGACGGTGCTTGGACACTGGAACAATTCCCCAGTGCAGTGGTCACAGTACCCAGCCTCACAGTTCAAGAAGCATTTGGACAATGCTCTCAAGCTTACGGTGTGAATCTTGGGTAAAGTGCTGTGCAGGGCTAAGGGTTGGATTTGATGATCCTTATGTGTCCCTTCCAACTCAACATATTCAGTGATTCTGTGATATTCAGAAGATCTTAACACTGAAACACTGCCGTTGAAATTTATTTAGGAAGAATTTTCTCCTTTTACTCTCACCACATCAGGTCTCACACAACTCTGGCCTTTGAAATGATGTACCAGGAGTGGCTTCTAGTCATGACAAACTAGCAATACCCTCAGCAGAGGAAGCCAATCCCTATTAGAGACCTACTGGTTACAAGTATTTCTGCCATCACTTGGAGAAAACCTCTCAGTGGTTAAATCTGTTCCACACAGGCAAAGAAAATAGCCCACGCCACACGTTGAAGAATTACACTTTGGCAATTAACTCTACCAGATAGGGAACATCTTACCCAAAGTTCTTTGAGACTGCACACATTTATGCAATCTGAGGCATGACTACATGCCATCAAGAAGCCCCCAGCACTCTATCAAACCTGTTTTGCATGCTTGGAAAATGACAGAACAAAAGCACAAGTAACAACCTGATGGAGTCTAGTCAAGCTGCTCTCAGACTGAAATAGGGACAAATAGCATGACTTATTTTTCTTAAGCAGAGATAATGAGTTAAAATAAGTCTTGTAGAAGTTGACTAACCAAGAGAAACACTAGCATAAGACAAATACTTATTAAAAGGCTTCAACCACTGACACAGTTTCATTTATCTGTGAAAAGAGATATTCTCCATCAAAGTAAATTTCACGATTCTGTCATAACACTTTATTTCTTTCCTAATTTATAAACCTTTACCAGTCAGAACAAATTAAGTCAGACCAGGCATGACAGACTAACTTAGATGGCAGTTAGGTAAATGTGCAAGTAACATTTCTCTACATTCAAAGAAAATATTTCTTTGTAAGATCAACATTAGAATCAATGACTGGATATAATCATCCCTTAACAGTACCCCCAAGATAAACAGATGTTATAGGTTCCGAATCTAATGGAATTTTTTCTTCCCCCACCGCCAGAATGAGGCGCAAATGGGCCTACCCCAGTCCATTTGCCTCTAACAAAGAAGCAAGATTGACCGGTGATTTAGGGTGGGGGGAAGCAGACAGACTCGGTTTTGGGAGTGGGCAGTGAAGAGACGGCGGAGAGAGAAACCCCGGAGTTCGGTTTCTTTCTTTGCCTTTCCTGCTGTTTCTTTTTCCCCATACCTGGATTTTACGGAGCCTTTTTGGATTGTTTTTTCTTTGACTTTGCCCAAGAGAGGGAGAGAGGAAGACATCACTAGCCGGGGGTGGCCCCTTACATCAGGCCTTCTGTGAGGGAGCCAGCGGCGACCATCCTAGATGTGAGAGAACTTTTTTTTTCCATCAGANGTTCAGTCTTGGTTGTTCTGCTTTTTCTCTTGAATATACATATATATATATATCTCATAGCTAGGAACTGTTATCCTTCCATTTATCATACCTTAATTAAATTTTGTTTTGAAATTAAAGGAGACTTGTCTCTCTGCTTTAGTTATAAATTTTTCTAAGTTCTCTAAACTTAGACAACAGACTACATATATTATTAATGTAAAAGGTATCATAAAATAAGTATGGGTTATGGACAGCAACCCATCAATTTTCCCTCTGTGAACCACAGCCTTTCAATTGTATTCCATGGCCCTAAACAGCCTAAGAAAAGCCATTTGGAAAAGTCTGTGGAGTCCTACAAGTTTTGCTGTGACATTCACCTACGTTGTGAGAACACGTGACACACAGATAATATAAAAAAGCCATAAATAATGTTTTGCCATTGTTTCTGCCTGTCAAAGCTTCCTACCAAAAAATGTCAGCTTTCTGCCAGAAGTTCACACAAGAGTTTCCTGCTAGAGTCTTCCTGCAAAAAGATTCTGCAACTGTTATCTCTTAAAACATCCGAATAGGGCTACATGCCAAGAAACCACATCCTTTGAACACTATAAAAGTAAAAAAAGAGACTTTGGAAAATCAGGGGTGAGCAAAGAGAGAGAGAGCTGGATATCATAGCCACTCAGCTTCTCCTCTTTTCTTTATCACTGACTGTTGCCTTCCTGCCACCAGAGACTGAAACCTTGCCAGGCTGGAGAGAACTGAGACCCACCATGCCACATGCGTGAGCTACATCTTATCCTTCTACCCTTACCATATGGTCAGTGACACAGTTCTCAGGAATGACAAAACCCATACATCTTAGCTGCATTCCAGAGAACTAATGTGGCTAAGACCCCCTACAGCTAAAAGAGATAACACTGGAAAAGTGGCAGAGATAGACAAGAAAAAAAATTCAGAAAATAAAGTTGACATTATCAGCTTATGGCTTCACCCAGTCATGACAGTCCCTATTCTGCTGGCTAGAAATGATCACACACAGACAGCTACCTCAGAAGTAATTGTTAGAGGAATTAATAAACCAACAAAAGGCGCAAGAAAATCAATAGTTGGAATGGCTTCCTCTGTTAGTCTCCTCCTGCTGTTTCTCACTGGCTAGGTTAAAACAAAGAGGATGTCAATACCTTGAAATGAAGGATACAAAAAAAAAAATCCATCAACACACCATCCCATAAGTGTTCTCAGTTGGTCTCAGAAGGAGAGACTGCAGAATGTGCTGTGCATAGTTCTTTTTGGGATAAAGGTCATTGATGGAAGAAGATGAAGGAGAAGGATAAAAGTACACCCAAAAGCTATAATTGATGCTATACAATTTATAAACAATAAAAGACCCATACTTTAACTGATCATGATTTTTCACTAGGCCAACATAAAGGAAAAAATAGCACAATGAGGAACAGACCTGCTGTTAGTTAGAGATGAAAAGTAGCTCCCTGAAAACACTCCAGCTAAATTCAGTTCACAAAACAAGTCTCGCTTGAATATACAAACTATGAACCAACTCTGTGGGTGTTCGCAATGGAAATGGAGAGAATGTAAGAGGAAAACATGTTCTTTCTTTCCACATACTCCAACTTAAACTTTCTAAACTTTTTATTAATTGTGCTTAAGTACACTCTCTTTATCTACATGAAGTCCTTTAAATTCAGGTGTATCTTCATTATTTCCTTTTCTTTTGGTTCCTTTGTGTGCATGGACTAGATAATCTAAGCCTTTAGACTTGCAATATCAGCCACAGGGTCAGAATGAAGTTATAACCAGTGGCAATGGATTGTGTTTGGATGCTTGCTCTGATGAAAGCATTGTGAATATTTGCTCCCTTGTCTTGTCTATGCTTCCAGTTCATCACAACATGAATCACAACCCCATTCCTAGGATCAACTATAACAAACTGACCACAAAACCAGTGACAGACATCACAGCGGATGACATTTAGTAATCTATAGTCATCTATATCTCTAGAAATAAAGAGAACAAACTTGATTTTTGAACACTCTAGTCAAATGGTGAAAATTTCACACCACCATTCCTAAACCAGTTCTGAATGAAAGGTACTTTTAAGATTATAATCTTAACTCAAATTCTCGGATGAAATATTTGAGTCTAAAGCAGAAAACTCTCCATTAATATCCTGGAAAAATGTATGGTAGGAAAGATGCACATGGCCTAGTCCAGACAATCCAGTGCATGTTTTTATTTAGATTCATTGCACCATAATGTGCTGCATTATAAATGTTTATAAGTAAACTTTCATTGCACTCTTATATTTAAGAGTACAATATTAACCTTTGTCCAATAATATTTGATCATTTTTGCACTGTTCATATAAATCAAACAGGAAAAGATGGCTACTGGAGTGGGGCTAATACGTTGTTCTGATCAGCCAGCTTTATAAGCAAACAGATCTAGGACGAATGTAGGCAAAGGTAAAGTACAGTTTTGCTCTGATCAGCTCCCCAGCAATCTTCTAACTGGGTATGCATTTTCAGTCCTTCCTGTGGGCCTGTGTCAGATCAGGAGGCACTGCTGACTCTATTACTGTGACACAAAAGTTATTTTACTCCAGAACTATTTAGCACCTCGTCCGGTGACTCCAAGTAAGCACCACAGCATTCTATGAACTTCCATGGAATGAAGCAGAATGTATCAAGGACAAAAGTCAACCTTTTGTTGGACTTTCTCACAAAACTTCCAGACTGTTTTGCTGGGGGTTCAACATAAATATCCTAACATCACTGTGACATTGGAAGTTAAGCAAAAAAATGGTCAAGGTATATGCAGACTGCACAATTCACAGAGATGACAAGTACAGCAAACCCATGTTTCTCACTAACATAAAAAAATTCATTTTTCTTCTTTTTTTCACAAAATAAGCAAAATGTATTATTAATAGAAAATGACATTTCCAAGATTTTCTGGTAGGTACTGTGTATTATTTAAGAAACTAACTGGGATTAACACAGAACTATATTCAGCAATGAAAGAATTAATGTTTTGCTGAGAATCAAATTATTGCAAAAATCCACTTCTTTCACATAGTAAACCAAGTATTTTTGAGGGTTGTCTTGCTCTGTGCAGTAAAGAGTACCTTGCTACTACCACAGAAATCAACAGAAACATCCATTGAAGTTTTGACTGAAAATAAAGACCCTGATCATTCACAAGGAGCTATAATACATTTCACTTATCTGATTGCTAATTAATCAGTTCTATATCTACAGTTCCAAGGACCAAATGTTGAATAAAATTGTGTACTAGTCAGTTACCAAGATTAATTGCCAAATTAATTAAAAATTATTAAACAGAAATTATTTTCGAAGGCCAAATATCTGAAAATCCAAATATCTGAAAGACTGTTAAGAAGAATAACTCCAAACAATAAGTTCTGATCAGTGGCATTCTTATAGCATAAATGCTATTTATATTAGCCATTTAAAGAGAACTCCAACAAGCAAAATACACTAAAGCAGTTAAAAATGATTAAGAGCTAACACATCAATTTCATCTAGGGCTGAGAACTCAGGACCGAAATGAAGCTTATAATTCCATGAGCCCATCCAGTTATAAACTGCAGGTGGCAAATCAGGTGACTACCAGCTACAGCCCCCACGTGTGGAAAAATCAATACCTGAGTTTTTCTCTGCCTCCTTTGGCAACAATTTAACAGGGCAAACAAAGTGCGTGTGTTAGTGCTAAAATGTAAAGATGGAGGGCTGTAACTGATGACCCCTTGACCAAAACCAGGCTCTGCACTGCAGTTTAGTCAGAAAGCCTGATATGCTTTGTGTACAGATCAGGACAAAGAAATCTAAGACAGACATAGGATAAACTCGGGAAGAAAATAGCTGCAAACTTACATTAGTGACCTATTTTCTGAAACCAGCTTATCTTACAGAGGATTCTGTCCCGCTAAGGATATCCAAATTCTTCAGGACTGAGATAGCTTCCTTACAGTGAGAGCTTGGATCAGCCAGTGCTGCACAGAACTGTCTGTTCTTCATACTGGTTCCCATCCCCAGCACGAGACAGACAACACAATGTGTGTTAGTTTAAGGTGCTGTCACAGAGGTACAAATAAACTGGTTCAATCCTAGCAGCTTCGCTTCATTAGTACTAAAGATCATTGTGACACTAATTGATCCTGAGCTTGATCTATTTATCAAGTCTTTTACAAGCAGGAGCTGAAGAATTAAAGCCACTTTGTCATTCACAGAGAGTGAGCAACAACTGCTTAATATTTTGAAGGGATCTTCCTATTGTTTCACAATATACCTTAATTGTATAATGCAATCAATCATAATTCATCACCACAGTTCTCCAGTATTACTTTTACAGCAGTTTTATTCTAATGAGGATTTTTAATAAGAAGAGATACTCTCTTTTATCCATAAGAAAAATAATAATAAACTGTCACTCACAATACAAAGAATATCTCTTAGCACTGACAATGACTCTTGCTTAAGATGAAGTATTTTCATCAGTGAGCTAGTTGTTATGCATTACCAGCATGTGTGCAGTAGCCTAGCGTGACACCAATTTGCATAATTTCTCTCCTCTAACAGGCTTCAAAAATAGTAATAGGCATATGAGATAGAATCCATTAATTTTAAACTTCCTTCAGCAGCTATCTTCATGGAGCAGTTATCAAAAGAACCTTTAAAGAATTAAATTTAATAAATTATAAATGTATTATTTGGGTTATCCTATCTGGGCCTATAGCCATCTAAGTTGAGTTCTGTAACAAAGACCACAGCAAATCCACAAGCAATTGGCTTGACATCTTCCCAGATGAAAAGACTGACAAAAGATGGCAGGACAATGCCAATATTATCACTACTGCTCACAGTGAACCACTGAACTTGAAAATCAGTTAGGGTTTTGGAGGTACAGAGAGGTAGAAAAGATGGACAGGGATATACATAGAAGCTGCTCAGAGCTGTTATACCTGTGTATCTTATCTAATAACTTCTTAATATACAGGGAGTAACAAAAACAACTTTCTTTTTTTGCTGATCTGAATATAAAAGAGACCTTACCATTTGCTAATATTTAAGGAAAGCAGAAAGATTAATGTATTAGCAAACCAATGTAATTACTTATGGACCTTTCCTTATCTTCTTGGCTTATGCATTTGTGTATTGTGACTTGAACAGCAAACAATATTGCTGCAGTACTCTGATTTTCAAATATTCATCCAGTAAAAAGTCTGGCTTTGTAACTTTGATGAGTAATGTAGACATTGGTGCACTTTACTATGCATTCTGATATATGGTCTTCAATAACAAAGATATCATTTGTCTTTATCACACATGAGAAGATGCTTGAAAGTCTACACAATTGACATCCAGGCCTAATGTCTACTAATACAAAAACACATCACCAAAATACTCAGCTATCCCATTAAGTGAAAAGGTACAAGCACCTCAGGAGAAAGAGTAGATGCCAATAGGGACAAGAGCAAAAATTTTCAGAGCTTGCTCCTGCCAGCTATTTCACACTGAGAAGCACTAATCAATTTCAATTCCCACTGGTTCAGGGGATTTGAAGGAGATTAACACTTCTAAGAGCTGTGATCTTGAAGAGAGAACAATTTAAGAACAACAAATTGCCCGCGAACTTTCAGAATAAAATTTAAACACAGAATAAAGTACCAAACTGGCCTTTTTTCCCAGATTAACTTTTGGGCTGCTGCAGATGGTCCTGAAGAAACTTAAGAGAATGTCTGAATTTAATTTACGAACAGAAAACAAGTCAGGTAAGATATATCATGCACTGAGTACAATAACTATGACCTAGAATAACCAGCCTTTACCTTTCATTGCCAGCTCTCTAATTTTCTTTTATACATATTGTTCAGTTTATGGAACAGCTCTGTGTTCAGTACTGTGAACTTTCAGAATCTGAAAGAGGAAAGCATTTTGTGATACTTTTTGTAAAAACAGAAAGAGAATACATAATATAATTGTATGTCACCACAAGCAGCACTGAAACTATCAGTTAAAGTAAATTAGATTGTACAGACAATATGAAAAAGGATCTACTGAACTATGTTTACATTATGTAATAACATTGCTTTACCTTCAGCCATTATGTTCTATCACTTCGTATTGCAGTGGGTCATTTCTCCTCAAGTAAGGACACACTCTGCAAATAGCCCCAGATCCCTATTCTCTGTTTAAGCAGAGAGTACCTGCTAAAACAGCAAAGATTGAAGTAGAATAAAAGCATGATGAGCAAAACAGAAACTGGCATTATCCATTCAAGAAAGCTATTTTTATATAGTATGCGTGATGTGGTGTAATTAGGATGCTACTTTTACTAGATACAGTTCGCATTTCAAATACAATTCTAGGAGTTAGGAAAACTCAAGAGACATTCTTGACTACAACTCACTTCCTGTACTGCAGAAATCTTATTTTATATAGGCTTCAGATCCTCTCTTTACAAATTGGACAAATGAGTATCTTTCAACAGTAATGCCTTGTATTGCAAGGTGTCTCCTACACAGACATCCCAAGCTACAACTCCAAACATTACAGCATGGTTCTGTTGCAACAGCCCTCACAGAAGTCTCCTCAGCTGTCCCAAGGAAACAGCACAGAGGCAGTACCATGGTTTGCTGTTTGTAAGTGTCCCTTGAGGATCATGTGCATTTCAGCTTCTCTTGTCAGACACGTGACTTTATGGGCTAGCTCAGCTAGCCACAGAGCTATGCTGGCAGCTTGTTCTACAGTGGCTTGAAACACTCTCAGCTCCATAACAAGGGTATTTTTAGATATATATAAGGTGAAGTAGATATATATATACAGATTTAACAGGGTTTCTGAAAACCCCTTTACTTCACATATTACAAGGAACATAAATAAACAGTCAAACCAACAAACATCTTGTTTTAACGTCACTGTCCCAGCTTCATCTCAAACACTTTCAGCTTCCAACTCACTATAACCAGGAGTCCCCCAGTCTCTTCCTCCAAGCTCATGCCATTTACTCTGAAACACATCTGCTCTTCTTTTCTAAGTCACTCCTCCTGTACTCCACAGAATGGCGTCCTTTTTGTGAAAAGATTTTCCTTCAAAATCGCTGACAAGACTCCCTTGCTTTTAATGTTGTGGCCTGCTGTGTTAGGTCACTCATCTTCAAACACACATTGTGACCAAAACCTTCCACTGAAGTCTAGCCTCCCAGTTTAAGTTTGATAATTGACTTCTCACAATGCATATTCAATCCCTTATTTAAGGCCATTCATTCATCAAAATTAATTTTCTTCTCTTCATTAGCTTTTGGCAGGTGCAAAGTTTATTTCAACCAATCTCCAAAAACAGAAGTATAACAGATAGGGCAAATACAATGCCATTCAAAATGATGCTTGTAAGTCTGATAGATTTACACAAAAAACTTCACAATATCAAATGGAAATTATATATTGTATACAGACACCCTGAATTTTCCCACTGTCAATATACATTTGCTATATGCACATTTCTATAAATAGACTTTGTCCCATCACCACTATTCGCACAGTGGAAGGTTTCTTACTCAGCTTAGGAAAGCAACAGTTGCATCAAAAGATACTTGAGGGTGATCCAGCAAAAACAAGTTATCATGCTTCTTCTTTGGAAATTGCCATAGCTGATTTATATCCCTGTGGTATCAGTTGTACAAAGGTAATTTTCTATAATTAATTATTTATTTCCTGTTGTAGTGGACATCTGAGATAGTCATAAATATTTATATGTTCGGTTAATTCACTAATGAAAACTGAACTAATTCCAAAATGGTATGTTACCTCAGAGGCATGCTGACCTAACAGTCTGCTCAACTTGTACATTAGTGAAGGTAACCACCATATGGGAAGCAACTAACAGGAGATGGAAGAAACCTGATCCTGAAAGCATGGTATAGCAATGAGCTAAGGTATTGAGATAGAATATTTTTGTGCCTACCCCAGAAAAATTATTTCACTTTTCTCTATCTCTGGTTTCCCAATTTGTAAAATATGTGATAACATCCTCCACTCATACCTCTTTGCAATCCCTCGGCTTCTCACTAGCATTCCAGAGAGATTTCCTTCTCAGCAATGGAAATCTCTCTTCTTCTTAGACACTGAGTTACTGACTTTTGCATAGACTTGTGCAACTCTACTATGTTTACAGCCTCTAAGACATATTTGGGGCTGCTGGCTGTCTTAAAGTAGCACAGTACTATCTGTGGATTGCGAGACCCTATGGGCACTAATTCCTTCAAGTTAGCTGGCTGTATTGGTATCTTCCCTCACCTAAACCAGGTCAACATGAAAAGACTTATTTACAGCATCCACGGTAAGACCACAAGAATGCAGTTTACCAAGGTTTGTGAAGTCAAAAGATAACAGAAGTGGAAAAATAATAGGCTACATCTAGATTCAGATGAGCCTTGAAAGGTCGTCTTATCTAATAAACTCACAGCTCCTTTTCAGCTCATATACCCCTCACAGAAGAGAATCCTACTCTGCAACAATTTTTGCTTCATAATCCACCCCTATCTCTGGGGCAATTCACCTTTGTCTGCACCTGTAAAACACAAACTATTAGTCATTTATCTAAGAAGGAAGTAACCTGTTTCTCCATCAAACTACTGCTTTCCACCTTCTGGAGAGGCTGACTGCTTCAGGCCTCATGTGAAGAGTCTCACCTGCCCTGTAACACACTTGATTATTCACATTTAGCTCAGCTTTTCACAATCTGTTAGGCAACCGCAAAGCACAACATTAACTGGAAAATGATCAAATCTCAGAGAAAAAGCCCCTCTAAATGTTAACATTAAGTTTGTTACGTTGTAAACTAACAACTGTCCTTTAAGCAGACACACAAATGGCATCAAGAGTGTCTCATTTAACTGAATATTTTAACAGATGCCACATGTGATAATAATGAATCTTACTGAAGTTAGACAGTGGTTTAGCATGCAATCCTATTTTTGAAGGATGCAGTAATAAAGCATTTCCAAGGTAAGACTACAGATCCATTGCCTAATTCAGTCCAGAACACAGGGGAAGCACTATTCTCTTGACTTTGGAAGCAAAACTGCTATTGCAAACACTAGGAAATAACATTATACACTACACACGTTGCCTTCCTCTCATCACAACTGAGAAAGGTCATCCAGGAAAAGGTTACAGAGTACAACGAATGGTGATACTGAAACTGCAAATTCATGTATTCAGGTTAGGGAAAGCCATGTTCTGCTGGACTTGTTCTCTAAGCAATAACTCTCTCTCTCAAGGACCTCAAATCTACATTGACTTGGGGAATTATTCACAAGCCTTCTGGACTACAAGAAGAAAAAAAGAGGAGAAAAAATGAGGAGCTGTAAATCGCTGTTCATTCCGTACCTTCAACTACTGATTTTCAGTGAAAAAGGAAGAAAAAAATCTCTCAGATGCCAGTCAGATTCTGAAGGAGTTGATGTATTTGCTAATTCTGATGTAGAAAGTAAGTACAGCTCAACGTCACAAAATCAGAAGCTATATGATACTCCACATAAAAATGTAATCCATTAGAGTTTTGAGTTTCACTACAAGTACAAAGAAAACACTTTAAAAATGTGTCTGTCAAAAGATGAAGAGGCCATCATGCAAGTGTACGAGTTAAATAGGTCCGTGATAAAGATCTTAAGGAAGTACTGCAAAAACCAGAATTAATCCTTGACAAGGCAATTAGATTGTGTCAGCAACTGAAGTAATCCATGCCAGAATGACTCCTGTCTTGAGTGGGCTGTACTTTGACATAATGAATGTGTTCAGGAACCTGAAACTTTAGGAGAAAATAGACCTGCTGCAGACAGGCATGTGAGCTCTGACTCAAGCAAGATCAGCATGTTAAAACATGTAAAAAATCTGCAACAATCAGCCCAGAATAATGCCCAGCACATGCAGCACAGTGGACTACATTATTTTGCAAAAGCTTGCAATGTCAAGGCATCTACTTCTCTTGGCATTTAACCCGAGGCTGTCATCCCTAGTCCCTGTCTGAGCCTTCCTGCAGCCATGCTGCTGTCTGAGCATATATCCCATTCATCCAGAGCCAAGCACTAATCCATGGACTTGATCTCCTCAACAATCCTTGAGTCTGCCTTGTTTCTACAGACTCACCTGAGAGCCATGGGGCTGTTAGCCAACTCTGGCTGCCACCCCTGGGCCTGCCCCCCTTGTCTGGCTGCTGTCCTGACAGGATGCCCCACACTCAGTGAGGACACTGGCCCTGCAGCCTCACAAGCGCCCGTAGCTCCTGCCTCACTTGCCCTCACAGGGCAGCCCAGCTCTCACTGCAGAGTGCCTACTGGGACTTTACCCAAGCCTTTTTTCTGGTAGCTTCCCTCAGAAGAGGCAAAAACTTGCCCATGTTTCAAACCAATGAGTAGCAAGACCTACAGATCTACAGGTTCTTGAGTGCATATCAAGACACAAAGCCACTGATAAAAAAGCCCTATTAACACATGAGCCAGATACATTTCTCTCATGGTCACTTTTTTCACCTTCTTAAAGGAAGATGAATGAAGATATGTGTGGTACAGTATTGCCTGGTAATAACTGTCAGGGTTCAGACTCTTAGACTAAACGTTACTGTCAATATCTTACATTAGATACTGCTTATATAGAAAATGTTCATTAAAATCAAAAGCAATGTGGTGTGGAACTTGTAATGCAAACATTTTAAGGTAAGCAAACTCATTTTTGTATTTTCTTTTTTCTTTTCTTTCTTCACACAGAATAAGCAAGCATTTGAGGTCATAAGGACATACTGTTCTTAGTACAGTGATTATTAAGACAACCAATATTTAATTACACAAAACCCCACACTGAAAAGCAGAACCCTATTTCAGAGACTGCTTTTAGAATTCCTCTCTCTCAAAGCTACTTTCAGATTTAATTATTTTCTTCCTTCTATAAATAAACAGCTCCTGCAAAATTCCGGCAATTTGGTATGTATTATTTAATAAAACTAGTCTTTGCCACAAATTATAAAACTATTCTGATTTGTATTTTTTGTCTTTGAAATTCATGAAAGCATGAGATGGAGTCTGAATGATACCAAAGTATTCTTCTGGCTAATGAAATATTCATAATCATTTGTCATCAAGACTTTAATAAGGAGGAATACAGCTTTTTCACTTCTGTTCAGTAAAGGACTGGCAAAGGACTGTCCTTCATTTAATTCTGAATGCCTCCTGAACCAATCCTAGTAATTTCCCTTTCCTGTACAACAGCATAGGAGGGACATTTAAAATTTACTTCAAAAGATGACTCCATATTTCAGGCAAATAGGGTTTATATACTTGCACCATCCAAAACTTACAGAAATTTTCTTCATTAAAACTTCACATTACTATGTTTTCTGCATCTCTCCAGATGTACCATTGTTAAGACTTAGAAAAATTATAATAAAGAATGAAAACTACACCGTAAATCACCTTACAAATGTTAAAAATGGAGTATAATACTTTTCTCTTAGAGATAGCACAATGTTCATAATATTTCTTTAAAAAAAATAGTCCCAGCAGCAATTAGTGCAACTTCTTGTTATGAAGACACTGGTGTGACTTTCAGTAATGCATGGAATGCTGCCACAAAGATATACAGACAGCAACAGAACTGTATATAATTTTTCCATTACTTTCCTGACCCTTACTTAATTATTTCATTTAGGACAGGCAGATTATGTATCTATAACTGATTGCATTCAGAATAGAGAAGAAAGCGTGACAGAAGAGCTGAATTTTAAGAGGAAAAGACTAAACGTACTCTCCAACCCAGTTTATGTGTACACTGAGCCTGTGGGTAACCAGGGGGACACATAACAACACAGTGATCACAGTGACACATCAGTGATCATGGTCCCTCTTATGAAAGACTGTGAACAAAAGAAACAAAACATGTGGGTGATGAAAAGAAAAAGATGAATGCTCCAGGAATGGTATGTTACTGTAAGAGCTTGCTACTGTGTGGGGAGGGTGCAGAAAACAGAAATAGATGTTTCAGATAAAAAGTATAGCATGACTTTTTACAGCTCTAGAAACACACTTGTGTGCAGTGAATTCTTTCCCTCTGTGCCTCTGAGTGACTACAGTAATTAAGACAAACACCCCCTTCAGAGGCCTACTGAGGTAAAAAAAATTCGATTTCTTGACCCTGGAAGCACTGTGGTGTTGATTGCTGGTCACTCTTCAGCTGCTGCAGCAGGTCCTGAAGGTCCTCTATTGCCAGCTTCCTGATTTTCAAACACCTCATTTGCAAATCTCAAACTGCTTTATTGTGCTCTTTGCTGGCTCTCAGTCCCAGAGGACTTCCAGTTTCACTTTTAAGATTACACTACCATCTTCCTGCCTCGTGTGCTTGTTATCAGAGCTTCTGTCCTTGCTCCCTGAGCAGCTGCTTGTAGTCCTTCCTTCCCAAGTGGTTAATATTCCCTTTATTCAATCAACTCCTGGTAAAGTGCGCCTAAGAGTAGAACAGAAGCTCTGGTGCCATAGCCAAGTTTGTGCAGGTGCGTGTTAGCAGTAGGCTAATCAGATGTCGCACTGAACTGATACTGCCAGTCCAAAGAGAAACTCAGATCAACTTTCTCCACAGAGCTCTCTGGAAAGTGAAACCAACTAGTATTTGGTAGCTACAGCCACCTCATGATTTCACACTTCAGGGAAACCATGCTAGGGATCAGGAGGAACAACTGCAGCACGTGCAGACAAATACAAGGAAACCTTAAGATAGCTCTACCAAGAACCATACCTTGATGAAGTGGCAGCATTATAGCCTTCTTGCCCACAACATAGTCCGAAGGCTAAAATGTTGTTTTCTCCCTTTTGGTTCTTGTGGAGGTAATCAGATTGCAAAAGACGTGCCCCTGGACACAAACTTTTACAAATGAAAAGATCACCCTAATTTAGGAAGGAGGAAATGCCATGTGGATTCCTCACTGCAACGGTTTACAGCTGAAAGCACATTACCTAGTTTAACAAGAACTCTAAACTGTATTTTTAGGTGTTTCTTGTACATGTTTCATCCCCAGTATTTCAGCCTGTCACAAAGAGCACTCACCTTCCAGTTCAGCAGATGAATTTTCTATTCCAAAGGCCCTTTCCCAGATTGATCTAAACAAGGTGTTTATTTCACAGCAGCAGGAAGGGAAGGTGAATCCAAGCACATTTTCTCAGCAGTGCTTCTGAATTCTGTGAAGCTCTCAGCTGAGCAACATTAAGCCATCAGAAATCACCACCACCTTTTGCCCAGCTATTAAGCCAGCTAGTTTCTCTGTATCACAACATATATTATTAGTCAGTTGTCATAGTGCTTCATTCTTGAAATTAAAAAGAGGCTGAACCACCGCTAGTGAGAAGCAACTTAGCCTACTTACATGAGGCACTGACATACTCCTTTAGTTTAGTGTTAGCTGAACTTTTGCAGACTTCAAACCTTTTGCAGTATATAAATTGCTTCTGTACCTACAAATTATCAGGTGTTAAACTCAAGTCACTTACTCTAACACCAATCCTTCCTCTGCATTTAATGACAATGTATTTGTTTTTCAATATAGCAGTCAATTTTATCATAATTTTTCACTGAGACACTGCCTAGCCACACATTAAGGCATCATATCAGACACATCTTATGAGCAAATTGCTTACCTTTCAGGACATTCAAAATGCTCATCACAAAAGATCAACAGCTGAAAAAATATCCTTTTAATTAAGCTAATTAAATTCATGAGGGATTTTCCCTACAAACATAGTTGTAAATGATTTTTTAACACTTCTCCAAAAGTGCAAACTATAAGTGATTTTTAAGTACTCTACCTTTTTGAAGATATACTGTTTTTTCCTGAATTAATTTTCAATCACAGGAAATTTTTGAATTATGTACCATATCTACTGTATTTATCTCATAATCTCTTCTGGCTTGCTTCTCATAACCATTAATTCCATGTTCCATCTGCTGCAGTTGCTCATACTGCAGGTGACATTTTTGTTAGGTTTGTTTCCTCAGAAGAAAATGCATGAGAAAGGGTAGCCTGACAGGTCTTTGTATCCATTTCACAGGCTACACACAAATTATAAAGATCATCCATGTAACTATTGACAGAAATGATGAGAGAACAAGTGAAGACAACATGATTTGCACCAAACATGCCCTCTTCTTTCAAGTGAGCTGGTATTAATCACATCTATCATTCATCCCTCCAGTAGGTTTAAAATACAGGGTAAAAAAATACACAAGGAGACATGAAAACTGCCACCACACTTGACACCTTTTACTACTTCTGTTTAAGGCACTCAGACTGAATTTATTCCCCACACATCCAGGAAAACTGCTGCCAACAGCAATATTTCATTATGTCAATGTCAGAAATAAGGCCCTTTTTTTTTTTTTTTTTTCCCAGAACATGTTTTATACCAATTCAGAAGAGCAAATAGAATGGTGTAACAAATAGCTAGTGATAACTTGTATGGACATACCATAACATGACAGGATTGTCCCATGGCTGAGAAAAGGTCAGTGAATACTAATTGTATCCAAAACGTTCAGCTAACGTACACAGAGATCAGAAACCTGAAGGAACAAGAAGAACAGTTTCTGCTCTCCCTATACCTCCAGATTTTGCTGGCTAATCCTAAAGTATTAAAGAGTATGCAATAACAGAAACTTTCCAATAATTTCTCCTTTTTCTAAATAAAGAAATCACCAGTACCGAACAACAGCTGTTAAAAATGGTTTCTAAAACAAATGCCTCAGTAAGATGACAGATTCTGCAAAATCTGCAATGAGCTGCTAAGCTTTTGCAGGAAGATAATTTTCTACCACCAGCCAGAGTCGTGGTATGTTCAGAGGACTGAACCTCAGGCCTTCTTAATCCTACAGGCAAGCTTTTCTCTAAAAATCATTGTACCACACTAAGCTATTTCTCCATTTTTATTTTCTCTCTGTTTATTATAAAGAGAGATCCCCAAGAAAGATGTTACTGAGTCCTCTTGTCCTGTCTGTCTTTCGGGCCCAAATTCAGTTCACGTTAGGCTGGACAACAGAAAACAGTAAAAGTAGGAAAACCATGGAAGAGATGAGAACTGTCAACAGCATTGGTCATCAAAGAATAATAGAACAAATTATTCTTACAGCTGGACTGTCATGAACCATTTCCCTCTTTCTGAGACATTTGCAGAATGCCTAAGCTGAGGGTAGAAGTAGCAGAGAACACTGTAATGAATCAGGAAAACTCCCCACCAGTCACAGTTCAGTAAAATTCTGATTGTGCAGGGAAATATTTATGAAATAATGGATGGGATTTTAATTTTTCCAAGCAGTAGTCAGATGTAAAGACAAAGTTGCCTTTTAGTTCTGTGCCTACCCAGAAGATGATAAAGAACAGACAGCACTCCTTCAAACTGTTTTAAGCAGCACTTTCTGTTGTTTCAGATTTCAATGCCAGCAAAAAGTGTTCCTTAAATATTTCTATATTTTCCTTTATTATCCACAAAAAAGTTCCAGAGATGCCTCTACCTTCTTATACCTACATAAGATCCCAGCCTATTTTTATATACAACACACTATTTCCATGTGAATCTCAAATCTCTATTTAGTGTCCATCTTACAGCCATTCTTAAGCAGCCCATTGTAAAACAAGCGGCATCCCATTCTGTAGGACACCTCCTGCACTGTAGGATATTATAAAGTCTTTACCAAAACATTCACAGTATGTTGCTTATTAGTGACACAGGGTCCTCCTAAAACACTGTTGTGCAAAAAATTTCTCTCAAATGAAAGCTATAGGTAGAAAACAGAACACCTGGAACAAGAGGATGCAGGATTGCAGTTAGAAAGCTCTACTTTAAACTTGCACACCTGAATCCAAACCTAAGGAAAAGGTTGGGAAGGCAGCAAAGATAAGGCACTGTGGCATACCTATAACTTCAATACAAGCCTCTGCTGTACAGCTGGAATTGCATTAAGGACAGAGTCGAGGGTTTATCTGGTACTATGAACAAGCTGATAGACTTGGGGCTTAGGGCAGCCTTACCAGAGAAGGTACTACAACCCTCCCCAAGATCCTCCACCTAGTCCCAAAAACATTTATGTATTTTCCAGTCACAAAGCATTTTGGAGAAGAAGTTGTGGCATATAGAACAGATCAATGTGTATTCTATAGCTCTATCTATTTTACAAAGACAGCTTTGTCAAGGGCATGGGCATCTGCTGGCTAAAAGGAGTCAGATCTTTTATACACATGGATAACTGCATATCTCTGCAAAAAATGTGCTAATCTAAACATATTTTGTCTTGCAAGGGTGAAGATCACCTTAGCGAGACAGTGCCAACTGTCTTGTCATTAGCTCCATTATCACAATGACTTAAAAAGAGTTACTCTTGTTACTACACACATACATAAAACTCCATGCAAGAACTTTTCGGATTTTTTAAAAGAGCTAATACTAACAATATATAAATCCTTAGTAGGAACCTGTTTGCAGTGAACTGATTTTTCTTTTAAAAATTTTTGATAATGAGATACCGAGGTTTCATTTCACAATAGGTTGACACTGACAGGGCTATGAATTCTGATAAGAAAGAGAGCTACCATTTCATTTCTTTGGCAAAGAGCCCAAGCAGGAAAAAGTATACCATGAGTCAATTCTTCAGGCAGGACTTATAATGAAAGCAGTACAGGCTGCACTCTTCACAATCCATTCTTTCTTATAGTATGAAGGTTGTCAAAGCTTATTCCTCCTCCAGTACTGTAGGTACTGCACCACAACATAACCACCAACACTACAAACTCGTAACTTGAGACTTACAGCCTTTAAGGTACTATTCATGTTGGCTTTTGAAGGAAGCCAACAAGTAAGGCCTGTAGAAACTAAGCACTGAAGTTTCTTTCTGAGATGAGACTAAGGAGTTCCCTAAAAAATTATACCTAAGAATTTTACCAGTCACAGAGATTTGTATTTCATCATGCCATGTACCACTCAGTTCAAAAGTCTCTATCTATCTAGTAATTCCTGAACTGCAGTAGAAAGAGATGTGGCTGAACAAGCCCACAATGACAAGGGCACGTCTACCCTTAGGGAATGTTTGTGAACAGAATTAACACCTCTGGTGCAACCTGTCAAATATAGTGGAGCTGTTACAAATGTATGAAGACTCCACTGCAAAACAACAACAGCCAGTAACTAATATTTTTAATTACATGTTCTGAGTAACTTTCTTTCACAGTGTTTTTTGGCACTAAGATGAAATCAGGACTATTTTGCTTAGCTCAACAGCTTAATTTCATCACTTGAGAAATAAGAAAAAGGTTAAGAAATGCAGCTCCAAGCAGAGCAACAGTTGACAGCTACTATCAGACCATCTGTAAGACAATTATGACATGTTAGCAGAACAAGACAAGGACTTGTCTATTTTGTGGGAAGGGAGTCAGAACACATTTGTTTTTTCTCCAGGGTGCCATAAATGACATTTTAAAACTCTTTCTTACCTAATCCAGTTTGCTTCAGGACTTGCTGTGTTCTCAGCTGCTGCAACAACAAACAGAAAGAGGAAAAGCTTGACAGTCTTCAAGATACTTGAGATCTTTGGCATTTCTCCAGCTATTTCAAAGTAACAGGCTAGCCAAGCTAACAGTTGTTGACATATACAAACCCAACTGACTGCATTATAGTTCTGTTCCAAAGCTGACTAACAACAAAAGATAAGGTGAAAAATTAAAGGTTGCATTCCTTACCTGACATAGCTCCTGTTAGCCATATGCTCAACACCGCAAAAGGTACTGTTTCTCTGAGCAATAAACCTAGAATAGGTAAAGGCTGAATTATTTAGAAGAACATGAGGAGGACTCAAAAGCACATGATGAATGAAACAGAAATTCAAAGCTTACAGTCTGATTTAGTTTGTAAAGGGAACTCAACTGAATTGATCTATTTTGAACACTAAATGATATATGGAAAGAAGAATGGTGTTTCATTGCAATGTGGGGGAATGATGAACACAGTCCTTTAAACTGCGTTCATACCACTCTCTCACAATGTAGAATTTGACTAAAATGGAAATACCTGGCTTTTATTATATGGTTCTTGTCTACAATCCTATTCCACTGGTCACCTCACTTTTCAATCATTAACAGCTTTTGTGCTTCCAACACACTGTTTTGACCTCTAGCTTTTTGTACCCAACACTGTAGATGTGCTCTTCAAGTAACTTGATAACTGCACTGATACAGTCTCTAAGTCCATGCTGTATTTCAGGTTTAAAATTGGGTCATCCAATTAACTTTGAATATGGCACAGCGCAGCAGGAATGAAATCTATGGATATCTGGGCAAAGGCTGGAACTACTTTAACATAACTTTGTGTCTTTGGATACTGCAGATAGCAATTAGAAAGTACCAACTGAGGTAAGGAACCTTGCCAGAATGAAAGGAGAAGCTGACATCACTTTCTCCTCTTAAGAATTTTCTAGTTCCTCTGTACTCTGTTCTGCAGAATTGTTATTATTACTTGCAATGCCATGCAACAGACACTAATGATTAGGAAAGCATTCAGAAAACTACATTATCTGCCCAGGCATTTCAAAGTACTCCATCTGGATGCTAGATTCCTAATTCTAGATGTCAAAGACACAGGACTTCTCTTTAGTATTCAAATACTAAATGTGTGAATGTCCACATCGAAGTCGGACATTTAAACTGACATTCATAACAATGAGAAAGTAGGACCAGCATATGGAGCCTGGAGGGAAACATCAATCAAGAAAAGTATGTAGCAGAAACTGTTTGTCTGCATGGTGCCTCTGTGAAACTGGGACCGAGAGCCTTAACTTGTTTACTGCACTTAAGTACCTTCCCCCACCTGGATTCACCTTTCTTTCTTAAACCTTAATCTCAACTTCCTTCAGGTTAGAATCTCAGGCAGTGAAGTGGCTAGACATAAAGGAAGATGAACAACTAGTTCCTGAAATACAAGGATTAATATTAATTCCAGGTAACTACATGGCAGGAAGTGTATATTTGTTAACAGAGGTGCTATCTGCTTTACAAAGTTGACCTTTTTTCTTAATACACTATTTTCAGTCGCTGCACACAATACGGAAATAATAATTCAGATCAGATTAAATAAAAGCAGAGGTGGTTTTTTTTTCACCAAAATGCCCATCTTAATATACTGTTGAAGCATTCAGCCATGAACAGGCTCCTTTGGAAATTATATCTGTTTCAGGCTGCTTACCACAGAAATCTCCCAGGGTTAGTGGAAGCACTGCTCTGTGAATTGGAGGGCTAAATGATTCCCTATTGTTTCTGCTGTGGTAGTGGCATGAGACTGAAGGAGATGGAATCTTCTTGTGAACCATGGAAATTGTGTGAAGTGAGACAGGTCCATGCAAAACCAAAAAACAGTGTCCATGCAGAATGTTAGACAAACAGCTGCCTGAACAGATTGACAGTGGCAATTATGCCATTATTTCAAGTGGGCTGAACACATCCACCAGCACACCAAATGCACCTCTCTCTACAGTCCGTATGCTACCATCAGCACAGGAAGAAGGAAAAGAAGAGTGATTCCAGCAACTTTAATTCTCATCAACCATAATGCCATCAGGGATAAGCAGGCAAAGTGATAATCTGACCAAGACATTAGTGGCTACAAGGGCAGAGGAGAAAGATGTGAATGTTGTGGGCTAGCTTGAACTCTTCCCTTATTCTGAGACATTTCAATGTAATGCATGTTTTACTACTAAAAGTGACTCCTTTATTATTTCATATCATGCTACGACAGGAGATGAATTAATTTTCCTGAATTTTCATCTGTTTCATAAGAAATACTGTAAAATTAGCTTAGTCTATTTTTTCCATACATGCAGTTCTGCAAATGTCTCCTTTTTCCACACACAATATCAGTACTCCCTCTCCACATGGCAGAGCACAGTCCATGTCTGAGGGAGAAGCAACTAGATAAGGTGTAGAGAAAAAGAGGAACAACCAGCAAGAAGCTACTGACACACCTTGTTCTCTATAAAGCAGCAGCAAAGAATGAAAAGTGTCATAATCCCTCCCCCCTCATCATGTGCCATTACCACAGGCCAGTTCTCAGCTGTGTTAAGAGCTTCTTGCCTACTGTGCAGCATTCAGATGGAAAAGCTCAGCCTTACTGTTGTCAGACATTTATTCCAGAGCAGCAACATTTTAGATACAGCCATCCAGCTTTTCAGCTTTGGGACAAGAGAAGCGTGTATGGCCTTACACAATGCATTATTCAGAGAACCTCTCTTCCCCAGAGAGAGCAAAATTCCTTGCAGCAATTTAGCACAATTAAACAACAGCAGCTTCTCAAATTATGTTGCAGATTTCTGCTGTGGCGCGTTAATCCTGAGGCCTTGCTCTGTTAATACTGCAGCGGGTTCATCATGGGTTTCCTTTTGCTGAAGTGCCACAAATATCAGTCACACCTCATCACTCCAGACAAACCACCCCTTCCTCACTATTTATGTCACATATCCAACCCCCAGATCAAGAGCTGTGCAAAGGCGTGAAAGTTGAACAAAAGGCAGGGCAAATTAGTAAGCAACTAGTAGGAGACTGATTTCATGTCTTTCCTTCATCTGTCTCCATTTCTACCTGCAGAGCAGTTGCCCCACTGTCCAGGAACAGGAATGGGTGCCTTCCTCAGCTGCACACTGTAACTCCTTGGATAACCACCACCCTCACTATGCACTCTTCTGTCCTTTAGATTGTCCTGCAGCAGCTCTCTTACCTTCTTCCTATCTCCCCTCCCCATCTTAGGAGCTGCATGGCTTTATCAAGCAGCACAGAGATAATCCACCACAGTAAATGAATCCTCATACTTGATTCCTCAGGTTAGCACTATGAACAATATGTATCCATATTTTCATCTGTAATACAGGAATCTTTACTAAAAATGTACACTCTGAACTTCTGTCCTAGGTGATTGCCAGAAACACTGCAGATCGCTTATTCTGCTGCAGTACAGTTCAGTTCATGAATTCAGGAATTAAACAGCAACAACAAAAAAAATTACAATTGAATGAAGTGCTGATTGTTCCTGCAGCTGCAGAACACTCTCAACTTTGCTAAAAAAATCAAGCTCAAAATGCCTTTCTGCTCTCTGGCTCAATGTTACTGAACTTCAGTTGTAGAGTAGGTTGGTAAAAAGGTTAGGGCTCATCTGGCCAGTTACAAGGTTTTCCCCTCCGCTTCTCCTTTTCTGTTGCTGATCCACAGGCTCTCCTCTCTTGTATTTGGATCACAAGAATTCACTTCTAGGGAGGGTAAGTTTGTAATAACTAACAAAAGAGAAGCTACAAATAAACAGTGTATCTCACTAAGTGTGTTCAGATGACAAAACTAGGGCTAGGTTAAAAAACACCCAAACAACAAGACCCACCAACCAAATCCTTAAGCAGAACAAAAGCAAACCATTATGGTAACTTTTTCAGGACTTCAAAACCCCTTCCCATACATGAATACTCTTTGATTACTCTCACAGCACTGTACAGTGAATCAGCACTTCCTCAGTGGGAGAAGGCTGGTACAGACAGTAACTTCTGTTTTTGTGACACAAATTGTGTCTCTTCCCCAGACAAGCCTGCACTCAAGAGTCCCCTGTTACTGAGCCTCTCCAGACATTAGCACAGCAAGAATCATTGTCCTTGTCCAATGAACTTTTTATTGTGAATGGATCTGGCAAAAACACTGCAAAACTGGTCCTGGCAGCTCTTAAAGCAACCGAACAGCCACTGCACAGCTCACTAAATTTCTCTTCCCTATAGTAAGAAAGTCAATAATACAGATGCAATATTTCTTCTAATCAAGGACTTTGGATGGTACTGGGTAAATCACTTACTCTGCACATACATCAACAGGGCAGCATGTAGTGCCCAGGAAGGAATCAGAGAGTGGCCCTCTCTCCTACGCGCATAACACATTGCTGCAGGTGACGTTCCTACAGCTTCCTAACCCTGGAACACCAGAGAGCAGCAAGAACCAGCACAGAAGTTCATATTTTTAACTTTTTCTAAAACAATTCCTTTGCATTTAAACTGACTTCATTTTTAAAAGGGTGTGAAATGGCTGTTAGAAATCTATATCCACTTTGACTTATAGCTAGACTACCAAAGGCAAATCGTCACCCAAGGGAAAAATGGCTCTGCTTGCTTCAAGTCACATTTTCATGTTTTGAATAAAGCTTGGGTGAACTGTTCTATTTTTACTTTTTGAGCTACAATGTCAATGATTAACACCAACCTGGATTAACACTTGAGGATTAAAGGATATAAGGCTAGAAAATTAACTGCATTACAGTTTGAAACTGCATATTAAGAAGGAGCTGCACTTCAGTGTAGGGGTATTAAAAGTGTCTTGAAAAGAAATTCTATGCATTTTCAGAACACATTCTACAAGAGCCAATCATTGTTAAGATACAACCAATTCACTGCTTTTGCCAGAAAAAAACTCAGTAACTGTATATAACTTGCTAACAGTGACCAGTATTACTATATATCATACTACCTGGAATTTCTGTACAAGAATATAGGTTATCACCTAATAATTTCAAAATACCTCAAAACACTGGTTCTTGGTTTTCAGTGCAACGAATCTGAAATTCCGGAGTTCAGGTTTGGAAGGGGAGAATGAAGTGAAAACCTAACCTTTAAAAGTGAAAACTAAACCCCATTTTGTATTCACCAAAAGATTGTGCTGCTTCAGAAAAATAACTAGAAAGATGTTTTAAGTTAGCCTCGTCTCGTGTGGATCACATGCCTATGGATAACAGGGCCTTTTCCTTTCTTTCGCTAGTAAGAGCATACCTGTATATACCAGGGGGAAAGAAAAGGTCACTACATTTGCTTAAAGAAATTGATCAAGTGTGACCGTGGTATTTGCATTGTATATTATGGTTCACTAGATACTAGAAGGAACTACTGTGCACTAGAGCCAGATCTATTTTGATATTTAAGGAACTTACAGAGACTTTTCTTCAGTTGTTCATAGCCTTGTCCCGATGGGCCTGAATCCCGAGTCATGCCTACTTATTTCTTGCCTTGTAGTATCATCTTCTGCCATTTTTAACCACGGAGATTTTGTTCTCCTGGGTACTGCTTACCTACGGATTTGGGGTAACCTGGTACGGGGCTGACGGGGTGCCCGCAGCCCCAGAGCGCTGCCCGGCGGGGCACAGTCCGCCCCTCCCCGCCGCAGTCCCTGGGGCTGACCGCACACTTGGCTGGGGCCAAGGCAAAGCTCCCGGCGGCGACCAGCCCTGCCAGCACCGAGCCCTCAGAGTCGTGACAGGCCCCGCGGGGCTCTGAGCGCCAGAGGGGCTGCGAGGCCAAGGGCGAGCGACACTGGGAAGCCGCGGGCGGCGGAGGCACGACCCGCGGGGCCGGAGAGCGGCCGGGAGCAGAGCACACCTGCAGACAGCGCTGCCCCTGTGCCTGTCCCTGCAGGGCGGAGGGGCCGGGGCGGTGCTCGGCCCCTCGGGGCGGGGTGAGCGCGGGCACGGTTCGGTCAAACACCGGGAATCGGAGGGGAGCGGGCAGAGAGATTTTACGGAAATAAAGCCGATGCGCAGACGCGCATAGCTGGCAGCATGGCTGGGACTGAACGCCTCGGTCGCCTCTGTGCATCCAGATCGTGTGGAGAACAATGAATTGCGAGTGCAGCCCCATCTGTGCTCTGGAAACGGGTCTGGTGAAGGAAATGGTTTTATAAAGCGCTTCTCCCCCTTCAGGGCTCTGGGCTTCTCCTTTTGTACCTATTAGTCTTTATTTGAGCTTGGTCATAACCATTTTCCAGGTTGGTTGTGGTTGCCTGATGAGAAGAAATTCAGGTGGGTATTCCTATTAGGCATTTTCCTTCGTTTACAAAAATAATCTTAGGAAAAGGGAAGGTTGTTCTTTTGCTCCACACGCCGCTGCTTTTCCCAAGTGAGCACATCCCGGGCTCCCTCTCCCTCAGCTGGTCCGGGAATCCCTCTCCGCCTTTTCCCGGTTCGTGGCCACCCTGTGCATTTTTCCACGGAGGTCGGGACTGCTCTGCCGCACAGTGCGGCACACACAGAGCACCTGCTGTAGCCATCAGCTGCGGCGGGGGCTGACTCATTCGGCAGCATCCACTACCGCTTCGAATAGGAAAGCACTCGTTCTTATCTATATTTAACACGTAGACTGTAAGTACTCTTCATAATTAAAGAACCCCACAACTTTATATCAATGTATCTTTTCATAATTATTTAAGGTGCAAACTTAAGACTGAGGAGCAATGGCATTTCTCTGCAAAACTCTCAGCACCACCATCATCTTTTGCTGTACCAGTGTTGTTTTAATAAGTTTTTAACGGTGAATTGTTATAATTATGACCAAAGTACAGTATTTTATTTTACCTTTCTCTTGATAAGTGAACTCTGTGCCTTGTAATCCTCTAGACATGCTTTTCCCCCTACCATCCACATTCTAGTAAATTACATAAAGATAATCCTGCATCAAAACAGAAAATAACTGATGAGTCAGGTTATCAGTAAGAAACATAAATCCTAAGCATTTTCTCAGAATTTACCCGATGACAGCATTAGGATCTGAAGTGCTATGAGTCTCCAGAAGTTTTTCTGCACAGTGCTCCATTTCACAGTATGGTTTTGTTGACTTTTTGTACAGTGGAGTATAAAAAGTCTTCATCATAAGCCACCAGTTTTTCTTGTGGTCTGCAACTGTAAAAATCACAGAATATTCTGAGTTGGAAGGGACCCGCAAAGATAATTGAGTCCAACTCTTAAGTGAACGGCCCTGCAGTATAGAAGATTATATAAACACTGTAACAATGAATGGTAATATAGACAGCAAATAATACAGACACACATCACCATAAACAGGCTTGTCCAAAGGGGTCCAAATGTGTAATCTAATGTGCCCTCAGTTTACAGAAGTTATAACATACTTTAAAACATCTTTATCACCTGTGCATAAGGTTCTGAAATGTCAAGGGTTTTTTTGTTTGTGTTTTTGTTGTTGGGTTTTGGTTGGTTGGTTTTTTTGTTGTTTTGGTTTGGTTTTGTTTGTTTTGGTTTTTTTAATCAAGATGTGTAAGAATAATCTAAAAGCAAAAATAACATCTACATGCATTCTGCATATATTCCTCAGAATTCTCAAGAATTCTTTGATAATCAGAATCTAGAAGCTTTGGGTATTCTGAGATTTCTGCCAGATTCTGATGTTGGTTTTTGAACCATAAGAATTTCCTCAATTATCACTAATAATTTTGGGTCATACAATCTAGACTTTTGTGAGTTCTGTTACAAAAACTCATTTATATCTTAATCTTCTTTCTCTCCCCATACCTACTTGTTTTGTTCTGATACTGATGGGTTTTCACTCCCTTTTCACTAGGTCCTTGCAGTCCAGCCAAAATCACTTTTCCAAAGACTGGTAGCCTGTTCAACATACTTTTTTTACAGTCAGGGTACAGTCAAAATGGGTAGGAGTTGTTTGAGTTACACAAAAGTGGTATGCTTACAGACTTCATATCCCACACTGGATTTCCAAGCTGTCTTCCATGGTGCAGCAATTTTCATTGCAGTGGCTTTGGAAGTACAACTGAAATTCACAATTTGCCAGTAGAGTCATCCCTTAATTGCAGAAATACCATAATGCAGAATTTGAAAAGGCAAATAATTCATTGCAATTTAAGATTAAAAAAACAACAACAAAAACAAACAAAAAAAAAAACAAAAAACAAACAAAACAAAAAACAAAACAACACAAAAACCCCACAAAACAACAAAACCCAAACACAACCTTCCTTACCTTAATTCTAACATCTCTATTTAAGAAGCAGTATCAGATCACAACACTCTCATTTTTGTATCTTTGTAACAGGTTCATGTTACTGTTTGCACTAATGGGAAGTGTTGTCCATACTAAACTACAACTTATATTGCTTACTCTGAAGTCAAATAAAAACAAGCCATATTTAAGTGCAGCTATTACTTTTTGTTGTTGCTTGCAAATTTCAGGTAGAAAAACCCCAATTCTTAATTGTTGTAGTACTTCTGATTATCTGTGCAATAATGACAGACCTAATGACTGCACTAATACAAGCGTTTGAAAATTAAGTAATTTGTCATTTATATGGCCATGGCTAGATACCAAAAGGTGAAAAAGCTATTATTAAATGAAATGTTATAAAATGCCATAGCCTCAGGAATTGAATGGAAACAAAATATTTCGTAGGCAGTAAATACTCTACAGCACTTAACTGATGAGCTCATCCAAAGCGTATTTAACAGAAACATTCAGTTACTGAACCTTAAGTAGGGTTTTTTTGGGAATCTGTTCCTGTTTAAATTGTCCTACAATGCTGACTTGTACTCAAACATGTAACCAACAAATTATAAATGGAAGCATTTTATTCACAAAACATATCATTATAATGTAACCTAAGCTGTAATTAAAAAGTTGAGACACACCATCTTACGCTGATTTATAACCTTAAAATCTCATCATTTCAATGCATATACACAAACATTATTCATTAAATTCCTTTAAAAGTAAGGAGGATATCATCCTTTTTAAATATCTGTGCATCCTGTGTGCATTTTTCTTTGCCCAGAGGTGGACTGTGATTACAAACAGAATGCATGATTGCATTACGCTACACACATCATAAACACTGGTGAATCAGAATTTAATATCATAATACTAAAGAGGTTTGCTGGAAGGGAAAAAACAGTTGCTGAAGAATTTAAGGACACTGCTAAAATTCATACTACTTTTGTAGGCAGTTTGGAATGTCAGGCATGCAAATAGATACAGCACTGTGAACTCTTAAGTATCCAAGTTATTGTGTACTGTGTCATATTGTCTTGTCCTACCACGTCACAAACGTCCTGCCCTGGTTTTCCTTTCTTAGCTTTTAAATAAATGCAAATGCACCTTGTGTAAGAGTTGTCACCATCTTGAAGAAAACAGACTGTGTGCAAGGGGTTTGGTAGCCAAAGTCTTATTGGAGATGGGGTTTTAGACTCACATCTGAAATGACAGCTTCTAGCTTTAATATTTCTGTGTGTACAACCACCATTGCTCTAGCTGAGGAATCTAGTTTTCTTCTCTTGCCCTAGCAGAAAAATCCTGCATACAAAACTACTGCATTACCTGAATACTGAGGACAGCAAGGGCAAAGTAACTGAGGAATTTTATAGTATAGATAGAAGCAAAAACAGCAAAGGGGACTGAAAACTCCCATTCAAAAATTCTTCAGCAATGAAGGCAATTAAGTACCAGCAATTTTAATATAAGAGTGGATGCCACTGCCTCTGAAATTAGTGGAAGTAGTGAGAATAACACCGGAGCTTTATGCATGTATTCAAAGACAAATTAAAGAAGAAGCCAGCAACTGCAGAGTACTCAGGGGCTGTAGAAGTGCAGCAAAACTACGTGGATAGTAGTACAGCATTAAAGAGCAATTACACTTGCAAGGGGAAAGAGCAGAGTGCAACAATATAACAATTCTTGCCAAGACTAAAGCGCAAAGCACATAACAATAGTCCAGCCCTTACAAATCATAAACACAAACTGCAGACCTCAGGCAGACACCTGGAAACAGAAGGGAGGAGATGGAGTGCCTAATGTAGTGATAGCACTGAAATGTAAATAGCAGTGCTAAACTACAGGGAGCTAGAATTATGTTGGATTCATTCCCAGCTCTGAACTCCAGAGGTAAAGGTGACTCAAAGGACTTAAAAGCCAAGAACAAAAATACACACAGAGCCTATACACTGTATACTCTAAATACCAACTCCAAGAGAAAGAATCACACAGAGTTTAACAAATGATGTGAACCAGTTAGTGGTACCTAATGTATAGCTCTTCCATAACACAAGGCAGATTACGCAGATACCATCAACTTACCCTTTATTCTGAGAGTTGGAGTGTGATGCTCCCAAGAGTAATCATTACTCTTGCTTTGTACAGCTTTCTTCACGAAAGCAGCAGTATTATCACTAGAAGTGCCATTACAACATCTCATAGCTAATTATTATTATTTTAAAATGATTATGACAAAATATTCTGAGTTGGAAGGGACCTACAAAAAGAGTCCAACTCTTAACTTTGTGTGGAACATCCCCACAAATCACACCGTATGCCTTTTATTATGTTTAAATCTGTGCATTCACCCTGAGTGGATGAACATCTGAACGACTGAGTGGCCTGTATCATTCAAACGGTAGGTCTGAGAAAGTATGAAGGACATTAATAGTAAGTTTGGAAGCAGAACTTATCCAAAGAACCAAAGTGCCTTCTTAGTACCTATTCCCACATGCATTTTACCCCTACAGCGCAGAAAACTAAAAGGTGCAGAAGAGTAAAATCAGATGGTATTTCATGTTAAGTATATCTTATAAAATTCCCTATAATTATACTGTATATAATTCTAATAAATAGCAATGCTGGGAAGGATGCATCTAGTTCTTTACTTGCTGCTTTTCTTCTTACAGCTAATGAGTTCCCTCAGTGTTCAAAATCCATCTTTGCTGCCACACACTTAGAGGGGTAAGTCACTTCAAGGGGCTATTTATTGTTGCTAAGGGAACCACCTTGTTGGTATTCACACACTATAACATGTCTTTTGACATATGTTTCTGAGGACAAGATGCAAAACAGCTCTGAAGCATTCAGTGAAAAAATGTATTGCCATATTTTTGGAATATCCTCCCATGGAAAACAGTGTCACTTTAACACCTTAGCTCCAGATTGTTTTAGATTTGTTTCTTTAGACAGAAAAGAATTGCAAAATTATATGCAATAACCTGATTAATAGCCCCTAATTTTGTCTAGAATTAAAACAAAGAATACCAGTCTGTGAAACGTGTTGCTAAAGTAGCACCCTTTCTTTTTTTTAATCTTCCTTGCATAAGGAAAATCTTATGTATGAAAAGTAGGGAGAAAGTGGAAGTAGGAGCCATTTCTGAATAACCAGATATCTGAAGGTTATTTGCATTACATCAGTCACCTGTTGGAAACCATCAGTTGTACAAATACTGCACTAGACTCATGAAAGGCAATAAGCCTCTTTAACACTCAGAAAGCATTTTTTTCTTGAGATAGCATCTTCTGGCAGGACAAAAAAGATGATGCAGAGATACTGAAGAGGTATTACCATGTCCAGAGTCATGGCTGATTGCGAAACAACCCCATTTTAATTTCCTGTTGATTTTGATTGCTGCCAACATATCTGCATGAGGAGGGACATTTGAGGTTCAAAGCAGCAAAGTTTGAAAACATGCAGAAAGCACAAAAGTGAAGCATGAAAGGGCTGTATCTCACTAAAGTCCTGTGTATGTATGCATTTCTTTGATGAGGGAAGGTCCTACTACCTGGATTTGCTCTAAGACCATCTGATCTACCATTAAAGAGCAGCACTTACTTGATTTACTTACTGATCCAAACAGGAGGTGTTCCCTGTCTTAAAGACGCTTACAAGTTGATATAAAACTATTATGGAGGCAACAAAGCCATGGAAGAAGAGAGCTCCAGCTTCTCAAAGAAACAGAAAGTAAACACTTCTCACAGCAAACTGTACTAGTGGCTTCAATAGCCAGGGGCAAAGGATATTCCTCGACAGGTGAAAACAGACCAAGGTTCATTATCTGAGTTAGGTATTTGCCAGTACTTAAAAGTAATGCCCCAGAACATGTTGTTTGGATTTGATTTCTGTTTCATCCTACATTAAAGTGTGATCCATGCACATGTGGTCACCAGATTTAAGGCCAAAGCATAGGGACAGTAAATATCTTAACAATAGTTTTTCTACGTGTTGGACATGAAGAATGTTTGCTTTTTCCAGTTCTAATTGCTGAAAGGCATTTTTCCTTTTGTTTGTTTGGTTTTTTGTTTGTTTGTTTTGTTGGTTTTTTGTTTGTTTGTGGGTTTTTTTTGTTTTTGTTCTAACACAAAGAATTCAGCCATGAGGAATAAGCCCAGCATAACTGATTTAAAACAAAATTCTTAAAAAACTTAGTACTAATGAGCCATTCTATGATGGGAAATGTATTACATAACCAGTGATGTAAGCAATTCGAGTAGCTCAACACAGACATTATGGGCAGCATAAGAAATTTACTGAGTCTGATTTTACAGGAAAAGTTTTCTTCCAGAAAATTCCAGCTCCGTGACAGCAAGTAATGGAAGAAGATTAAAAAAAGATTACCTCCAGTCCTTAAACCATTTGTTTCCATATGCAGTGGAAATGGAAAGGTTTGGTATCCATGTGGTACATACAAGGGATAAAGATAAAAGGAACAATAAATTGTTTACTGGGTAGTAAATAATAATGTGAGGCATTTCCAAGGAACTAGCTCCCAATTTTCACAAATTCAGACCAGCCTGCTCAACATCAAGTGACAGAATTACAGGAAATGGCTTTACAAGTAATGGCACTTCAAGAAAAGCTCATTTTGAGACATTTAAATTGGTACTCAAAGCTAAATTTAACATGCTTGAGTGTGGTGGGTTTTTTTCCCATATTTTTCTGTATTATGCAAAAGTATACATTGCAAAAGTCACGTTTTAGGGTAGTAAGGGTAGTTTTTTGAAATTATTTGACAAGATGCAATTTTGCTTTCTTAGTAGCAAAGAATCACAATATTTAAAGCATACAGCATTAAATGTCCTGACTTGTGTTAGTGGTAGGAAGTACAAATGACACAGTGAAAAATATAAAAAAATGAAAACCTACCAATTAAAAGGATTTTTAATCTGGTAAAACACCCTGGCCCATCTATACAGCTAAGAATTCATGAAGTGTTTGACTTCACCAAGAATATGCTTTTCCTGCTTAAGGACATCCATTTGCAGCAACTGATGGCTCATGCAACCGAGCAGGGTGACAACGGCAGTGCCAGGACACTGCAGGAGAAGAGGCTCAGTAGGTCACAAGGCTGAACCTGCAGCAGCTGGGACTCCTCTCAGAGAATCTGCGTAGAAACAACCGCCCATCAGAGAAAACAAGTGAGCAGGGGTTTTGGGCACCGTGCCCTGCCAAAAGGAGGCATTCCGGAAGCATGGCCTTCAGCCCAGCAGTAGAGATCTCGCTGACTGCAGTGAGCAATCTCAAACACAACCACAGACTGTCACACAGAGGCACCCTCCTCTGATTATGTGCACTCCCTCAAATCCTGCAGCTGATAATTGAGAGCTGTGAACCTCTACACACTGGGGTCAGCGCAATTCCAGTGTGTTTCTTACCTTGCAAACAGCATAACTTCATTCTTATCTATGTTAGTGCTCAGACAGGCTCCATTCATCACTACCCCCACCTCTGAGAAAAGAAAGTAAACAGCAGGACTGCAGAATCTGGGTTAGATGAAAATTAGATCAATCAAGATTAGAACAAAACTCAGTCTCTTCTGGCAGCTGTGCACACAACACTAATAAATACCATGGGACTGAAGTCCCAACATTTGTTGGATACTACAGGAAAATATCCTGTATTTAAAGGAAAAACGTAATTTCCTTGTGAAATACTCTGAGTTATGCATTATTCCCACTGCAGGGGTAATGAAAATATTCACTGACAATTTCAGGCCATCACTAAAAAAAAAAAAAAAAAAGATGCTGTTATCCAAAGGTCAAGATCAGAAAGATGACTGTTTTACCAAATTTCTCAAAGGTCAAAAGAAAAGGAAAAATACATAAAAATGTATATTCATCAAACTGAACAAATAGTTATTCCAGAAACAGATTTGACAGAAAAGATCAAGCACAGTTTTCCCAGAAGTACAGTTTCCAACTGAGCATTTTAATTTTAGCAGTTTGCAGCAGCAATGCTATAACAGCTGACATAAAATTAAACACAACTTTAAGCACTATAGTTATGAGTAAAATAATCCAAATTACTAATACAAAATACATGACTGTGTGTAAATAAGCAATTAAAACACATACCAGGTTTACCCTATATGCAAAGTACTTTGCATGCATAAGCTTTTAACATTTAAATAATTGCCTGGCTATTGGGTAGAATTCAATGTAATTTTGGATGACTGGGATAGAGAGAAAAACATTCATGAACACACAGTTTGACGGTAGACTTTTATTAACATATCTTACAATGCCGATTACTGTATTCCTAGTTTTATACTCTTCTGATGTGTTATCAAGATTGATTTAGATTCTACAGTAATGTACTGTACTTAAATGATCATTTATACAGGATATCACACCAGAATATTTGAGTAATACACACACGCACCACTCTAGTTTGGACCTGTTAATTTTCAAGGTTAGCTTAATAAAGTAGGATTAAAAAAGTTATGGGGGAAATAAAAATTCTTGTTTAGCAGCATGCAAGGATATTCAAGTTTTCAACCAAGTTATTTTTTGTTGTTGTTTTTAAATTGACTGGTGACTAATTCACCAGTACTATAATAAACACTATGAAATACCCAGATGTTAAAGTTAAGGCTAATAGTTTTACTTCACATCCATATGCACAACCAGAGAACATTCCATTTTAAATAAAACACAGTAATCAAATTCCAGACACATTATCTCTTGTATATATAGCATTGGAGCTTCAAACTACAGATTACTCAAGTTCATGAGCCCTGTAACAATGTTATGCTGGCAATGTAAAGAATCTTTTTGCTCTTTAACCACATTTACAAAATGGCCTGATATTCATAATGAGCAATGCAAAAATATCACAGGCAGAACTTATAATACAGTATCAAAAAAGTAATACTTTGGAAAAGACACAGCCATTTAGTCAGTGAAACAGAGTCATTCTAATCTTACAGGAAGTACTGTAATACTTTTGAAATATATATATATATATTTATATGTATGTATAAAAACCAGCATCCTTTATTGTAGGGTTTTTGAATTGCAGGTATCCAGACAAACTCATTGCATTTACTTACTTTTCCTTCAGTCTGTGCTTGATTGCTATACAGTCATTTTATTTCCCCTATATACTTTTCACTAGGTAATGACTTCCACTGGGGAACTCTTTTCTTTGTGTATGTGGTTTTATCGTAAGATGTTTTTATTTTACACATATAAATCTTATTTTACACACAAGCTATGAAAGTCAAAACTACCAGGAACTGCCTGGTAGTACTGTATGAAAGAGCCAACAAATGTCCAACACTTGTGAAAAACATTAATAGCAATATATTACATACCAGTATTTTAGCTACACTCTTTCCAACCTACTTGCACTGTGGGGTTTAGCCCAGTCATGCCTGTTCTCATGAATTTCTTAGTCCTCTAAGCATAAACTGTTTTGGCATTCATCCATTGATGATCCATTGATTGCACATACATTGTTTGTTCATCCAGGCTATCTCTGTTGATTTTTCTCTTTATTTATTTTTCCTTTTTAGGAAACCAAGGAAAAAGAACAGTGATTATTTGAAACAAATACAATATAGAGGAATCTCCTGAAATGACAGTAGAGATACAAAATTATGGTTCTTTTTCAGAATAGCCTGCACATTCCCAATCCAATAATTCTGAAACATACATCTAGTTTGGAATGACAGGCAGATAGTTATTCTTCTAACTGCGATCTGCTATGTTGGGCACCGTATAAATTCTCTATATACAGCAATTTCTGTATGTTATGTTTCTGTATGTTATCACGAACAATTTATTCAATTTATATGAAAAAAATTTTTCAGGAAAAAAAATGAAGACAGAATGTGTGTTCTGTATTGTATTAAGAGCAGTAAGATACCTAATTTACAGCTATTTCACTTATTTATGGAGGAAAAAAATTATTAATTTCCTGAGAATGCATACATTTTCAGCAATGCCTGAAATATTTCAATAGACCTCTTATAAGTGAAATACTCTTTAAAATGCAACTTTCATACCAACTGTTACCATGCAGTCTCACAATCATTTTACAGACCTGTCTAATTACAAATGTGTATCAAGCAAAAACCTGAAGCCAACACAAAAAAGGCAAAGAAATTTTATCCAACATATTTAGTAAATGCAGTAGACATATACACTGTTTCAGCAAAAATTGCTAAAAACTCAATTCCATGCAGAAAAAAATTAAAACCTGACAGCTATCCCTGGAGCCTCTAAACAACTCTAAGTAAAATTTGTGCTTCTTAACAATAATGGCCTTTAAAAAAACACAAGAAAAATGGACTACCGAGTGCAATCAGATTGCTCACACCATTTTGAGGATTTAATTACTGTATCATTCTTTACTAGCAACAACAGCTCATTGTGCAGAGATTTCACATGTTGACAAAGTTCCATTTCCCTTTTATGCCCATACCCCACTCCACCCGGAGCCACAGAGCCGAATCCCATTCAGTTAAAGCTACTGTCAGTCACGATGCATTCATTCATAGTAACAGCAGTGATATGGCATGTAGATGATGATGGTGATTTACAAGCCATTATAATGTGGCCCCCATCTTTTATTGATATGATCAAAAGTATGAGACACCCACTGCTGCTCAAGTACTTTGTATCTTTCCTTGCATATGTAGAGGGGTTTACCACGCCTGTAGAGATTAAAAAAAAAAAAAAAAAAAGAAAAAAAATTGGTTAATATGCCAAATAAATGGAAAGATGCTTCATTACATAAACAACAGTTTTTTTCAGAGGGTAAGCCCGCATTTTTATGGTGAGGGACTTTGAGTTTTGCTTTTAGTAACTGGTGGGACTTCCTTTCCTCACACTGGATACCAGAATCCAGAAACCACCACTTGTTTTCTCAGCCCTGTGTCTCTTGGAAGTTATGCTGCTTCCCTACACTGGAATCCAACTGCACTGTCTGACTAAAGGCTAAACAACACCTCTAGGAGATAAGTGTTTCCCAATGCAACACTCATAATTGACTTTAATTGGGAACGGCAACAGAGGACTCTGTCTGTTGGGTGCCTGACGTGTGTAACTCAAAAATCATTACACCACCTTTCAGCCATAAAACTCCCAAAAGCCAAGAGAAAAAGAGTCAGTCCAACTCGCAGTAAATGGAGATTTTCCATTTTTTCACACAAGGAAGCTAGAGATCTATTATTTTCTGTTATTGCATGTTACTTGACAAAGTTGATCAACACAGAGATGGCAACAACAAAAGACACTTGTCATGAAAACATTACCTAAGATCTCTGTCTTCTTCACCATGTGCATCTAGATAAACAGAACCCCAAAGGCAGAACCGATGGCCTCGTATGATGATGATTACAGATGCATTAATCAATAGAAATATTCCTGTCCCAGCTCCACAGTTTTGAGAATGCTGTAATATTACAGGTGTAGAAAAGCAAGAGTGAAAAGACCATTTGTCTCTCAACTTTATAACGGAAAGAATTTAAAAAATAGTACTTAGTTTTGCTTCAAATAACATGCACACATTATTTACTAAGAAACAGTTTGGCAAAGGATATCCATTAATAAGCACTAAACTGTATCACTGGGGGTTAGACTAGTTGACCCTTAAAGGTCCCGTCCAACCCAAACTATTCTATTTTCCTATAAACACATTTTGAAAAGAAAACTGTAAAAACTGAGCAACGGAGTTAAAAACTAGTGAGTGGGAGAATCAATTACAGATTTTGAATTAACTCTCTCTTACCAGTACACATTCACAGTAACTCTGTTGTTTGCAGCACAGTCCTTTCAAGCATACAAAAGTACCACAAACTAGACAAACAGCAGGATCTTTAGGAACCTTGGTACAAACAGAACAAGTCTTTCTGTGATAATACTGAAAAATGGTATTATAATTCTCAGGCAACTGAAGGAGGCGCGGCAAGTCCCACTTAGGTTCCTGGATAAGCAAAGCCTACAAAAAAAATAAGAATATATCAGTTCCATGCATTCATTTAAGTATTTTTATTTCTAACAAAATAGAATACCAAAGAAAAGAAGAAAGCAGTTTAAAAACCTCGTTTCTTTTGCATTTCACAAATTTAGAAGTCAAACATGACCTTACAGCAGTCACCTGCTCCTGGCTGATCACCCTCCCTAGCTGCAGTCACATTTCATCCTTTGTAATAGGTGCAAAAGAAGCACTAGCCTTTTCCCATGGACCTTTTCTAAATGTGACACATTTGAAGTGCAAGAATCTTCATAGCTAAAACAAGAGGATTAAGAGTGACCTACAAGGAAGACTCTCACTCCTCAGACTAAGCTAGCTTGGCGGTATCCATGTGCTGCTTCAAAACCCTGGCACTGACTAGGAAAACTGTTTCCCAGCTAAAATTCAGACTTAAACTTTCAAAAACGGAACTGAAATTAAGCTCTGTAAATTACATTTGAAGACATCTACCTGTTTTTCAAAACTGTGTTGCACACAAATTTTGAGGCCATTAGGAACTTACCAAACTCATAATTTTTTTTATAAGACAGGCACTACCTAAATAGTGCTTTGAAAGCCTGACTCCTCTCACTTGCACTTAAAAACACTGTCCAATTTTATGTTGAGGGTTTTTTGTTTGTTTGTGGGGCCTTGTAACAGTGATGTGTTTTCCCTCAACACAGTCATTTTTACTGGGTTTATAACTGATAGGCACAGCAACCACATGGTATCTTTTTTGCAAGGTGCAAAATTTTTTTAAAAGTGCATGACCTTGAAATCAAACTTTCAAAAAAGAAAAACAAACAAACAAACAAACCAAACAAACAAAAAACCAAACCCCCTTCCAAAAAAACAAACAAACAAACAAAAAAACCCCAACCAACCAAACAAACCAAACAGAAATATTTGATTTGTACCCTATTCCTTTTCAATCATGGAAAGAATGCTATCAGTTTCACTGCAATCTATCAAATGTCTATCAGATTGGCAGCAAATGTATTTTGAGATTAATTTGAGCATTCAAATTTTCGCAGGTTCAGATCATGTTGTAGAGTGAAGAAGGCACCTGGCTTGCCTCTGACACCATAAATTTAGGAGAGGTAGACTTGAATTGCTGAGATGAAACTTTATCATAAAAACAATGCACTCATGTTGAAACATTTCCATTTCAAAACCAATCATTTCAGTTGCACTAACACAAGTCTTGGTATTATTTCTTTAACATTCAGAGAAAATATATCCTCTTTTATCAAGTATTAAAATCCTTGTGTCCTTTTCATCTTTTTCAGTATTGCAAATGAAGATGCCCAAAAATAACAATAATGGCTAACAGACAAGAAAAAGTTCTGATATTTTCTTAAAAGAAAACGTTTCTATTATGTGCCCTTGACTGGCTACAGGTGCAGAAGATACTTAGAATCATCTAAGAATAGTTTCAATTTTCTGTTTCCAGCAATAATATAAAGAACAGATAGATTTTCTTCTTCCTTTCTTTAACCAATTCAACTCACATCCACTAACTAGTATCTCATTACAATTTCTCTCTCACTTTTCCCTCACTATTCTCAGATCCTTATCCAAAACAACAGTACACGAATCAAGCAATAAACAGCTGCTTCCACTTCAAGACTATTTTGGAAGAAGTCATTTTGCTACATACCTTTATTTGATCTGGATGTCTATCTGCAAATGAAGCCAATTCTGAGCACCACTGGGATATCATGTCAAATGCTGGCACTGGCCAGTCGAGACAAGAGGCACTGGTGAACTGGTGAGCTGACTGAAAAGATGGTAACAGACCCAGGCAGCTTGCAAGAACTGTGAATTCTTCCTCTTCCTTTTTTAGGTATGAAATCAGAGAGGTTTAGATTATTACCCACATTCTGAATTTTTAAATAGTTTATTAAAAATACATATTTATATCAACAAAAAAGTAAATACATTCTAGAATTAAAATGCTAATACTCATGTTCAGAGACACAGGAAAGGTTCAATTTTTTTCAAACTGAACTCTTCAAACACAAGAAAAATGTTCAGGAAAAAAAATTTTTAAAGAACAAAAAACAAAAAGGGAAAAAAATACAAACACAAAAAAACCCACAAAAATCTCCCCAGATCTTCCCCCTCCCCAAAAAAATCCCAAACCAAAACCCCCCCAAACCCAAACCCTACAAATAAAACAAGAAAGCCCACAACTCCAAAATAATTTTCCTCCTATACAGCACCTTAAACTGGCTTGTAGCTGTTTTATAGAAGAGATGATGTTGAAGCAAGGAAATGAGGGAGCTGACCTGCCGAAAACTCTACTTAAATTAGTCATGGAACTTAAACATAATTGTCTGCTGATGCAACTTGTCTGAAAATGAAGTCCAAGTATTAATAGGCATTAAGCAAAATCAGGAATTAATTCCATTCTGTGTGGAAATTATGCCATCTCTGCAAATCCTGGACAAGTTTTAAAAAGTATGTTGGTATTTTAGGAGACAAGCACCTATGACCTAATTAAATAAGCATGAATTTACTGAAGTTTCAGAATATAGTACCATTTTTTTGAAAATCACATTGAATTATAGAATAGCAGTGATATAAAATACGATTGTAAAAAAATTTCTTAGGATAGAAAATATACACCATGAAAAAGACACCTTTTAGTTTCACTTTTTATCTCTAGCTTTTAAACTGAAACTTTTGAGTGTGACTCACTCATTCTGTACCTGACAACTAGGTAAATCCACTCCAAAAAGATGGTGTTGAAGAAGGCTTGTGATCCTGAGGAAAGGCAGGCAGAACTGCTGCAGCTCGCGCTCTACAGAATCCGAGTTTACCTACAGGGCAGCAAGCAATTACTAAACTCCGTCCCAGATAAGTTATCTCCTAGGTAAGAAACTCCAATAGGAACCAAATATTTTTAAGCATAGTATATAAATGACTGCATCAAACATATATTCCAAAGGCCAGCATTTCACTAATCATCTGAAAGACCTCTTTTTTCTTTCCCACTTGACAAATGGGGATCTACTTAAATATTCACTTTTCCAAGTTTCTGAAAGGGTTATGATTAAAATCCATACATACGATTAAAACCCATAATTATAAAGAGTATTTGCCAAAAACTTGCTCAACACAGCACTGGTGACATCCGATACTATTAAAATACAGATTTGTACAGGCAAACTGTCCTAAAGGAATATGCTTTGATCTAGAAAATAAAGTTGTACTGTAACTCTTTTGCAAGAACAGAGAAAAATCATTATAACAATAAGGCCAAAAAAAGTTCCAGGGGACATGCTGCATAAATTCTCCAGAAAGCTGCCAATACCACTGCTAATTCTTCAGTCTCTCCTTCTTCATATATCTTCCCCTTAGACAGCTCACTTATCACATGACCCAGCAATACTTCCCAACATTTTTCTCCACTGGATGTATTCTGCAAATAAGAAGAAAAGAAATCCAAAAAGTACAAGTTATGAAAAGGACAAAATGTTGCTGCAAAAGTAACACCAATGAAGTATATTTCCTTTAGATCAATGTATGGATTTTGACTACAAAGATACACATTGCTTAAAAAAATTAAAAACATATATAATTCCATAGCAAGGGACTGCATTTAGCTCAAATGAAATGTGAACTGCTACTTGAATTACATATGCTCTGAACTGAGTGTGACGTGAAAATACCTTTATAATGTTTGCATTTCTTGTGTTTTTTCTGTGACTATATAAATGCTTACTTTAAAATTAGGAATGATCACTTTGTGGATACATAGTGCTTTGACATAATTTGAACTCAAATACAAGTTCTTTTTTTTAGAGAAAAAAAAAAAGTAATTTTTGAGAGCATACCAACCAGAATGAATGACAAAACACTTGCTATGTATTTTAAGTTGAAACGAGCATATCAGAACACGCAAAGTTATGTTTGGAATTAATAATATTTTCTACAGATGGAAAATATATTTAGTGGAAAGAATAAAGAGCCACTTAGCTTTGTGCCATAGCAATTACACTTAAAAGCAGTGATTACAGAAAGCCCAAAGAAACAGAAAACAATATTCTCATAAATATTTTCTTCTAATTCAGAATAAATTCTACCAAGAAAAAAGATCACTGGATGTGAATTTTGAGTTCTATTCATATATCAACACAGCAAACAATGAAGGAGTGAGACATTATTGAGAGTCTATAAAAAAAAAAATCTTCAATACATAATGATGTACCTAATTCATCAGTTGGTTTCTTTAGTGCATTTTCACATCCATTTCAATTGACAGTTTTAAATGGGCTCATCACCTTTCAGCACAGGGAAGGCAGACGTGATGTTTATGCTCAAAGAGCCAGAAGGCAACATACATTTAAATCAGCAGTTAGGGCAAACCCTTTTTCTACATTATTCCTGGCAGTTTACTCCCCAGGCATTTCCAGGGTGCCTCCTATGATATTGTAACACTCCTTACAATGATAATAAGAGGGAATTTGGGTTTCAAAAGTACAATATCCACCTCTCAGCGCTGCTGAGAAATTACGGTCTTCACATTGTTTGATCATTTTACATGAATGTGAAGTCTTCAGCCTATGTTTAATGTCTGGAATGCCAAACTGAAATAGATTCACTTGGCATTATCCACAAACAAAAGTTAAGTCAGGTGTGATCTGCATAGTCATCCCAGGATCAAAACATCAACCTTAGCAGCATGTAAGAAAAAGCCAACCAGAACCAGATGTTTTTAGCTATTTGGCATAAAAAGAACTTTAAAGAACTTGGACTCCTAAACTAAAACCCAGCTTACCTCATGATATGCATGAGGACTGTGGCTAGGTTCAGTAAGAGAAAGGCTGCCAAAAGGTTGGAAGAGAAGAACAGGGAGCTGTACAATTACTGCTGGCCAGTCCTCAACCTCTTAACTGCCAAATTATAGATCACTTGACAATCACTCAAGCAAACAGAAAAATGGAAAAAACCTCACTCACTAGCAACAACCTCAAGCAAATGTTTTTGAATTTCTAAGAAAATGATAATATATTGAAAGAAGGAGTGAAAAGGGAGCCAACAAAATGAAGTGCTGTCCAGTGATGTCAATGCAAAAAAATTCTCATAGTAGCCGACCAGCAGGTAATTTGTCCTTAACACCTTGGAATTGTGACTGATCAGTATGACAAATGTAAAGTATATGTGAAAAGGCAGGTTATGATTCTCAGTGTGTATTTCATTTCACAACTAAGGCCCAGCTGTTGTATAAAGGGGTAATACTCCACTCATTTTCTCTCCTGGTCCCAGCACTTCTATCCTTTCCCTCAGTCTGACATGGGGACATTCTGGGAAAATCAATCTGTGGAGCAGGAAACTAACTGAAGGATTAACTGAATTCTAGTGCCAGTACAGAGAACTGGGTCTTTGAAAAGAACCGGCATTCAATCAGCTGAACTGAAACAGAAAGATGCACCATCACTTCAATTGTAAATACTATCAAAAGGCAAGGAAATGATAGTGACAAATTTCTTTCTCTGTCTCTTCATCACATGAGCGCTCCAGACCACATTGTGTGAGAAATTTATGTAGCTAGCCACAAACAGCACAAACAAGCTGGAAAAGACAGGAGGCATTTTTCTCCACCAAGAAGGCTGCCTGCTTTTCCTGTAAAGGTCTGCATCAGATCAACCACCATGGTTTATCCAGGAAGGCTTCAACTTCACAGCAAGGAAATCTGCATTTACTCAAAATCATTACAACAAAGTCAAGATTGAAACGACAGAGATACAGACTCAAATCTGAAGGTCAGTTTTGGAACTAGATATTCACTGTAAAAGCTTTTAAGTAGTATACTGAAACATGCAAAAATTGCAAACACAAACGACTGGATTCCTGTGAAGCAGAAGCAAATCATTACATGGAAAGCAGAAGTATAGATTCATACTGGAAATACAAAAGCAAAATTTCATACATGTTTTAATAAACTAACCAACCTTTTTGAGAGCTCCTGCCTCTTTCCATGCCATCCTATCCTCAGCACTGCATTTAACAGAAAGTGCTGCCAAGGCTTGAGTATACAATAAAGTGAACAGCACTTTTATAATGCAGGTGAAGTGTTCTGTAAAACAAAGAAAGTAATTCTTTAACACTTGATACTTTTATGTCATACAATGATTAGAGAGTCTCTCATTATGGAAATGATGCTTATCAAATGAAAAGCAAGTGCTAAACAAAAAGAACAACCCCTCAAAACACACCAAATAACATATATTTACTGGTTTTCAGAAATGTGATACTACAAAATTCTATTTTGTCCAAAGGTTACATCAAGTTAAGCTACTGATTACTGTAGATGAAAACAAATACATATCCTACCATCTCTTCTGGCACCAATCTGGAGTAAGTGACACTCATACCAATACTGGAAGAGTCAAATTCCCAAAGAAATCCCCACAAGGACATTCAGTGTACTTCAATTTCTACTCCTTCACTTCCAGATATGGATCCAGCCATACAGGACTTGCTGCAAAACACTCCTGAGCGAGTACTTAAGTACTGGACCTCATGTGCATTCAGAAGGAGGACAAAAGGCAGATTGTCATCTTAGAACTTAACTTACTTTCAAAGATCTTTACTTTTTTTTTGGTAATATTTAAAGGATTTTTATCTCCTACAGCTAGGTTGCAGGAGAAAGGCTTTGAAATCTTTTTGGGAAGCTAGCAACAGAAGCAAAATAAGACTTCCTAAAATTGGAACAGGAAAAAAGTGATCATTCGCTAAAATGAAGATATGGTAGCAATCCTTTTTTTAATCTTTTCTATTTAGATTGCATTTCCCATCCCAAATTATCTATTTTGTTTTTAACTAGGTAGATCAAAGAAGTTTCTATCATTACTTATACCATTCCTTAAGCACAAGCATAATTGTAATTTATATCTTAAACAATGTGGAAAAAATGAGAGTTTTAAGAAGTCCTCTCAGGCTTTGAAGTCAAGAAAAACAATTTTATTTACATAAGCACCTCAGAAAAACTGGGTCAAATTAATTCTTTCTTCCCAAAAGATTTAAACAAGCTTCATATGTGAAAATAATAAAGAGGTAAGAAAAATTAAACACCTTGCTTCTCCTTTTTTTATCTAAGATCAAAACCCACTGGATTCTAAAACATACATACAGCTAGGACTTGAGTACATAATTAAATTTGTGAAATAAGAATTGCTTGTTTATGTAACAAGTGTTTACAAATCAATGCAGAGACAGATTCTGGAGAATCCAGAATGGGTCAAAAAACGTGTTCCCACATCTGGGTCATCCTTAAGACGTCCTGACTTCCGTACAANTTTTTGTTTTTTTTTTAAAGGGAAGTATCTCAGAAGCAGCTCAGAGTCAGCATGCTGTGTAATGAGAACCAAAGTTTTTTCACAGCCAGAGAAGCATGCCACGGGAGACACACTAAAACCATCAGTCAGAGCATCAATTATCATTTCAATTTCATAACTCGAGGGGTTGCAAGTTTATGTGTGCATGGTGTGGAGTAAACTACTGTGCACTAAAATGTAGTTAGGACTTATGTCCTTAATCTGACAGTCTGACAGTCTGAAAGTATTATTACTATGGCTAGGTCAGTATAACCAAAATAGATTAATCCAGATTTTTTGTATTTATTTTCAGACAATACTGAGAAATGGTTTTATGTTTCTGTTTTTAAAACTTTTTGGAACCAAATTATTTCAAAGCATCCCATCCCATTATACGTATTAGCCAACAGCCTAAGAAGTTTATATAGGAAACACTTGCAGAAATCTAATTTTAACATTAGTGCAAGAAATGTGCAGACAAATAAGTGTATTACAAACAGTATGTATCTCTTAATTTCATTATCAAATTAGACAATATACTTTGGCAGGCAATGACTACAGAAGGAATCCACAAAGAGAACCAGATGCAAAATTAAGGACATAGGACCCTTTATAGTGAATTTAGATGGTGATCTTTCTATAAATACCCTTTGAAAAATATTCTTCTTGATCTAAAGCTTGAACAGTTATTTGAAAAAATTACTTCAGAACAACGGAAGACAGCACTGAACTTCAGATAATCCATTAAAGGTATATTAAAGTTCCAGGATACAGATAAATATTTGAACTTCCACAATGAAACTGGATATTATTCAAGTTGATTATATCAATTCTATGTTTCATCAAGATCCTTACCCAATAATTAAAGAAAGTGCTAGTGTTTGCCTGAGCACTGCTTGCAGCATTTCTGTTGCACGTCAGTGCAACTTTATAGAAAAAGAATCTAGCAGAACATCCAGGTCACATTCTTCAGCAACTGAGACTTACAAGTATTACAAAAAAAGAGGGGTTGAATTTAGGGTTTACACTCTAGAGAATAAAACCTTTCCCACAGTTCAAAGAGGCTGAGTTAAACCCTCAGAATGAGCTTTCAAGCTGGAACACCTTCAGCACTCCCAGATCCTGCAAACAGCAGCCCTGTGTTCTGTCAGAGCACTCCCAGGCTGTGTGACAGTCTAAGGGCAAATGCTCACCTGCTTCATGGCCCTGCTGGCATGTGTGGCACCAAGCACAGCACCAGGCCACTGCTGGCCCACTGACCACCAATTCGATGCCCCTGCTGGCCCCAGGCCCACTCCTGTTCACCCAGACTCCAGTTTCTAAATACTCTGTAACAGTGTATTTTTTACATTCAATGTGATGTAGAAACTGAAATCACTAGAAGTTACAAACACTGTGCGCTTCTAGAAACCTGGACGTGGGGGTCACAAGACAGGTGCTGCAAAAGTAAAACTTTTTACAACTGATGGTAGCAAGCAAGAATGTTCAGTTTCAATTAAATTACTTCTTCAACATCCAGAAATTGTATTGCAGAAAGGACTGGTAAAGGGTGCTGAATTCAATTTACAAAGGCAGATTTAAGTTTTGATAACCACCAAGCCATTCTCTCCATTTCTGTACATACACCATTATTTGCTATTTCTGCAAGAAAGGAGCTAAAAACAAAATCTTTGTTTTGTATGGAGTCTCCATCCACAAGGTCATGAACACTGCCCATCCTCTGCACAACTATCACAGAACTGAAGCAGAAACTCCTATGTGGATTATTATGTATTTAGTCTTGTACAATTTCAAAATGCTGAACATCTGAAGCCTATAAAGGCTGTTCATGGTCCAGTGTGAAACTCAAAAGAAAGAAGTTTCACAAATGGTTTTAGTATCTTGAACACACTGTGTATTTTGCCAGCTACACACGACCACCCTCATTCCCTTCTCTGTAAATTGGTTAATTCTTAGAAATGCACTGATCTCCACCACAAAGTTTTTTCCATAGGAGTCATCTTCATTCTTTCAGTGGGCTCAGATCAATTTTGTCCTCTGAATGAAGAGGCTGAACAGTAATGACATTTTATTGCTTTAATCGATGTCAGATTGAAAAAGATACCAACACCTATTCAACAGTTAATAGGGTAGTTAATGCAATTGCCAGTGCTACATCTGAAGGGCAAGAAAGAAGGTTTGAGTCCTCCTTACAGAGCACTCAGTGTTCTTAAAAAAACATGGTGTAAACAAAAAGGATTTTGAGTACAAACATGAAAAATATGTCATACTTGATGAACAGTTCTAGTTTTCTGTAAGGACCCAGTGCAATGGAGCTCTGTCCATTCTTAAAGGAATAAACTGGAAATATCTGTTAGCATAGAGAGGCATCAACCTCCTGTCTGCATATTGGTGTTCAGCCAAGACCACAGTTCCTGCACCTCACCACTATGCCAAAGAAGCATGGCCAGTTCAGGAACTAGTAGGAGCAAATATAGATTTAGTTCACCCCTATCACTGACCTTGTGCTTATTGTGTGACACTGCACAAGTCATTTTACCTTAGTTATGCCTCAGCCCTCAACTAAGAATTAATGGTATCAGATTCAACTCTGTGACCTACGCACCCGTTGTAGAAGTTCCAAACAAATCTATTATATTCTGATGAAACAGAAATTAGGCAGATAAATGGTAATTTATTTCCAATTTAATGCTTCACAGATTTGAAGTGGTTACATTCATCTTTTTTCTGCCACTTGCCATTTCCCTTTCAACTGCAACACACAGTAAACTTGAGAGCAAAGGCAAAACGTGTTGCTGATAACGTGGCATTTCCCAGAATTCTTCACAGGATGCCTTACTATTAATTGAGTGTTGTCTTTTCTAAGATAAGGTATACTTTCATAAACGGTGGTATCCAGTGCTTGAATATTGACTACAAAGAGACCTCTGGTTTGTACTCTGGCTTCAACACTCCCTTCCCTGAATTTCAGATGTCAGTCTCACTAAACTTTTATTTACTGATTTTATTAAGTCCTTCCAATAAATTTAAGTTAAACTGTAGTTTTTAAAGTTTATTTTTGACAAGAGGCTTCCTATGCAACATAATTTTATTCTCTTCGTATTGTCTTATTCTAATAACCTACTGGATATAGTTAATCCCTAAACATGTACATAACAGTTGGACTTGATGATCTTAAATGGCATTTCCCACCTAAATGATTCTATGTATACTGAATCAAAAAACCAAATCTGCTATGTTAACAGATACACAGAGTCACTTGAGCTGAATTTTGAAAAACAAGTAATGATGACAACTTCTCTTAAGGGGAAACAGTTTCTACTACACTTCATAACTTATGTATATGCATCAAGAGCAGAACAGCTCCTATTGACAAATTACCAAAACTCAGTTGATCTCAGAAGTGCCACACAGATCCCAAAGGAGATATTCTGTTTGTTGTCAGTGCAGTAGTTAAAGTGATAGTTGTTTTGTTTGTCCTTGTTTTAAAATAAATGTACAGTTACAAATAATCAAGCCAGAGACCAGAGGATCTGAAATAACTCCTATTCTGGAACATACACCATCAATTAATAAGATGAACCAAGTTCAGCTGCATCTTTTACACTGAAAAAGAAGTTTAGGTTTTGAGACAGTTTTGATTTTAGTAACGAAAAATTTAGTTAATATTCACAATTATACTATATACTGCTTCCATTGAAGTTGCTGCATTACAGCAATTATTATCTTTATATATGACCTCTCTTATGTAAGACTGCCGCAATTTAAACTCTGAAATTCCAATTAAATCACAATCTTTCACCCTTAGGCACTCAGTTCAACTTGAAGTATTGAGCTGCCCCCCTAACCAAAGAGATGAAGGTCAAACAAAGGACACTTTTCCTTCAGTAAAAATACTGAACAGTTTTTGCTAAGCTCTTGTATCTAATGAATAGCTGACTGATAAGGTAAAAAGACAGGGGACACAGATAAAGCTGTCAACCCAGAACAAAAACTTCTGTTCAATGCCATCTTTTGTAGATAAGGCAGAAACATTATTTTAGAATACACACCAGAGCAGATATGATTTACCACCCTGAGAATCATCAAAAATGCTGCCTAATTATATAATCATTTAAATATAAATATTTTTATAACATACCTTTGTGCAATGGTTGAGGCATAGTTAAAATCTGGATAAGCAAAAGGGATGAGACATCTCTGTAAAGCACAGGAACTTCTGGTAGCTCTTCACTTACCAGCCTGGAAATAAAACCAGAAAAAGTAACTTCTGATACAATAAACCCATTTTTATATTTTATTTTAAGTAGTATTAAATTTGATATCAAGCTTTTAGAAGTCAAGTACCTGACAATTCATAATCTCAATATTAAAACCCTTTAATGTTACTCATGTAATAACTCATGAGGAAGTTACCAATTGGGTACCTAATTCTGGTTCAAGTGTTTTAAAACTTGCCAAAACTGCCTGAACTTCTTATGTCTATGTGGAGAGTCAAGGAACCCTCAAACAATTTAACTGATTTCCAAAGCACAGCATTTCACAAGAGTATACAGATACCCATGCTGTAACAATAACAAATCCTCAAATTACTTTTCAAGTTACAGGGATTGCTCCTACTTGAAAACAGAGACCCTAGAAAATATATTGCTTTCCTTCATGCAATGAAATGAAGCTCAAGAAACCATGACAGCTGTAAAACCATGCAATCTTACACACTGTCTTTATTAAAAACCCCATATGACTACAAGGACAGTAAATAAGCACAGAGATACTGCAAACTTTTGAACCATCCAGATTCACTGAATGACACAACATCATCTTGTAGTTCCATATTTAGAAGCGGGAAATGCGTGCAGATAGGAGGCAGTATTTTTCTAGTTTTGCATTGCAATACCCAAAATTCAAGGAACATTATTCTTTAGGTTCAATAGTTGAGTCAAATGGTGAAAAAAATCAAATTGTTAAAAAATCATTCTCTCCTCTAATATCGAGGACAATGGAAATCACGCAGGAGCTGCCGGTACCACACGATACACACCCTCACGTCATCATTCTCCTCTGCAGCACACACACCACAAAGTGCCGTCTGGGTCCTTATTCCCATTTGCAAACAGCAGTAGTGCTGGTTACCTGTGCTACAGGAGCCAGGCTGTGAACTCCTTCTCCAACTGGCCAGAATCTCCCATGCAACACAGAGTTCTCTACAGCTTCTCATGAATCAGTGTGGCAAAGGAAAGCATCACCGGCTATGAGTTCCTTTTGCCATCTGACTGAAATTATGTCCTTCTCGAAGGGCATTTTCTTTCTATCACTCCTTAGGCTTTTTCATCTTTCTTTACTCCTCTTTTGTCATTCTTTTCACTGGTCAGAAACTGCAGGAAAAACAGTTCTCCCTCTCCGGGTAGGAGTTTTCCTTATTTAGAGCAACTATAAGCCTCTACACTGTGTGCCACTCCACTGAGCCCTCCACATAAACCACATAAGAATGTCAGGAAATCAAAATACATCCACCTGCTGCAGTTTCAAGGTTAGCTTCATGCTTTGTTACAGCAATTTCAACTGACTTTGCAGGTAAACCACAACTCTTGAAGTGCTGGGTGGTTCTATAGAAAATATACATACATCCTTATTAAGATCTACCCCCAAAAGCACAGCCCTGTTATCCTTTTGGTTGTTCTGCAAGGCCACAGAGTCTCTTAGGGAGGCTTTCTTAAACCCTACAGCAAGTACCTGATTTCTGTACAAACAGAATCTGGTGGAGGAAAGAAATACAACAAGACAGTTAAACCCTCCTCTGTCGCAGCTCTGCCCTTTCAGAGCACAACTGGTGAACAACCGTTGTATCCTATCATTGCCTCTCTTCCAAGAGCGCCAAACCCTTCCTCTGATCCAACTCTGATCCAGCTGGCATGGACTACTCCATTAGCTGAGTTGATGCCGCTGTCTCTCTCTGCCTTGGGGCCATCCACCACACACACGGCACAAACTGAGCTCTTGCAGACCATGTACTCGAAAAGGCTGCCTACATGTGGTGGAACATGGATGCCTACATAGGATCCTCAGTGCCCTCTAATAGCTTGGGAGATTCAACAAGTTTATCACCTCTGAGGCACACAGACATGATGCTGTTTTCGGAAGGAGATCCTCTCTACCTAGTTACCAATTGCACAAAAACTCAGACTTCTCTCTACATAGGGCACCGCCAGGAGTCATCTGTGATACGAATTTTAACACACTGAAGTAGTTATAGAAGAGGAGGACTAAGAGAACACTTCTAGTCGTAGGGTTGACTGGTCATGTAAAATGAAGGCACAGAAAACATGGTCTAACTGGTCCTTTTGAATTAATGAACCCAAACAGCTACAGAATAAACAACATCTATAACCCTCTTGCTGCAATCAATCATTTAATACAACTACTACTTCAAAACACTGTAATATACATAAATATACGTATTTATACATATATGAGCATCCTAAATAAATAAAAAAATTCTAAATATTCTAAAATGTGCTAAAATATTTTGACTTCTGAAGAAGATAAAGGGGGCAAAAATTTGTATCACACTACCAAGTCTCATTTTCAAAATTATGTAAGCCATGAAGATGCTTATCTCACCGTGTCTCTCCTGTTCTACTTTTACTACAGCCAAGTCTATTTTATGAAAAATAACCCTCATTATGTAATGACCTTAAAACCATGGACATCCTTTAAATTACTTCTCACCTTTAATTCTTAATTTATATCTAAATCTGGGGGAAAATTTAACTTTGAATACAATTTAAAAATCCTTATTCCCTCTGGACACATCTAGTTGAACACCTCTTTCTGACAGAGGTATCAACATCAGTATAATTTAACAGTAGTGTAACAATTAGTAAGCATCAGCTCTGTCAAAACTGGGAAAAATATATACAGAATACAATGACAGTCTGGCAACACCATAAATAAATGAACTCATTTTCACATGCAGGGCCAACTGTATGATTTTTCTAATTTATTCAGTTCATATAAATTGAGAAGCAGAGCTACATTAAATGTCAGGAGTTTAGATAAGCTGTTTTTGCTTACATCAAGTGCTGCAGCACATAAAGCACTTAAAACTGCTCTGTCATTAAGAGCCTAAGCAACTTCCTCACTTAAACTGAATTTATAAAATGTGTTTAGAAATGTGTTTTATGGAAACTGTCCATTCTGTTAATCCACAATGCATATGTGAAAGCTTCATAAATCTGACTTTACAAAAAATTGTGGGACAGAAGCACAGAATAAAAAGAAAGCAAATACAATTGCAGATGAGACCAAAGTAATACAAAATGACTCAAATGTATAACAGTTGTAAGTTGCAACCATTTAAAAAAAGGGAAGTGGAAGTGAAAATAAACTACACAGTGCAAAATAAGAGGTACGGAAATGAAAAACGCATTGCTCAGCTTTCTCCACAGAAGTGATCTCTCCTCCAGCCCAAGGTAACTGGGCACTACCCCCTGTGCCAATAGCAGAGCTGCCTATGAGCTGACAGCACAGCAACACTGCCACTGTATTCTATATCCTCCTCCTAGAGATGTTATGCCAGAATCACTTCTTTGGGAATGGATACAGAGGAATGGGAAACTTTGTTCTACTCTGAAACAAGCAACATTTTGCTTATGGACATTCCTTACATATATGCTTCTTGTTCCCTCTTCTCTCAATCAGAGACAAAAGTTTCTGGTTGATGCTAACTCCAACTAATTATAAAGTTAGAAATTCAATACGTAAAGTAGAAGTTTTGAGCCTCACACCTCTTTAAACTGTCAGATACAGAAAATCTGAGATGCAGGGATATAGATACACCCAAACCTTCATCAACCATGGCAAACTTGTATTTTCTTCAGAATTTGCAGGAAACAAAGTAAAGGCCACGAATTCCAGCCTGCAGAAAGGTCAAACTAATACACAGCTTCTGATGTTCACTGTAAGAAAGTAGAATTCTACTATTTATTCTGGCTGCACTCTAGGATGTAATCACAATTTCGTATTTGCTCTTCCTTGTATCTCAGCAGATTTTACAGCAGGTCAGTTTTTCTCACTGTGCATTCACTGACAGTACTAACATTAAGCATCTCCCATTCTCTTTTACCACTGTGCCTCCAGTGGTCCCTTGTCACCCATTCCCAAACTCGTTTAAATTAACCTTTTTAAAACACGGATTAGTTGCTTGACTTTGTCCATGGTGCAGCCTTGTTCAAGCTCCATCAGCACAGCTGAAGAAGATGGTGAGCTACAGTAGAGGGGAAGGAAGAAACAGCCAAGAGCAAGTACTCCCAAAGCTGGCACTACTGTGAAAACCTACATTCTATAACATATGCCCTGTGAGAGCACTGTTTCAGGCAGGATTTGTATTTGTATTGAACACATCACTTCAGTCCTGTTGCAGCATGTGCATGTATAGACCACCACTTGCACAAGCCTTAACTACACCCCACTGTTCACCACGCTACTCCTCTCCATCTGCCTCAGCATATCTTCATAAAAACTGCAGTGTTTTTTCCCTTGTCACAATGGTTTCTGTGATGGAGATGTGACTTAAGAAGTTCCTATGCACAGCTGCTCATTCCTATCCCAAGCTGCAAGTGAAAGTGGTTTTTGCCCCAGTATGACACTATAAACAATCACCCAAGTGATCTAGCTTAGAATGAAACATCAGCGAAACACTGTGGTAAAAATAACCCAGCATTTCAGTTTATCACGCGGTTCCCCGCTTCAAGTGCTTCTTCTGCAAAGATCCCTAATGTTTTACCAAATCATTCTTTGCTGACATATTTTGTCGAAATAGACACAAAAATTTCAGCATTCACAGATATTTAAGGGGTTTTTTAATGTATATTCTTGTATTTCATGTTTGTTGTTCTCTGGCTAGTTGGGTTAGTCCATTAAATTCACATCTGGGTTTAGTAATTATTGCCTCCAGCTGCTCCTTCCCTGCCCCCTGCCAGGAGCTATTATTCCCGCCACACACCACAATAATTGTTTATTTGATCACCACTGGAACCAGATCTGTCCCTAGAAGAACAATTTGCTTAAGCACAGCCCATGGGACCAAGTGTACATTAAATTTTGCAACACCAACTGCATAGGAGAAAAAAATCCACTACACCATTCACAGCTCATTAGACATAGCTCCATCTTTTGCCCTCTCATCTTTCAAACAGTTCACATGATTTAGCCCCTTTTTGACAGAGATCTTCTTACTCAAGATTTCCTTATTTCTACTTTACCTTGGTGTGGCTGCATGAGCTCCCTCCTACCCTTCCTTTCACTTGCCATTTTCAGCTACAGGGAGATCTGGGTAAAGTTGCAGAAGACACAGGACAAAACCAGTGGCTTTGGAAAGTAAAGTGGAGCAATTCTATGAGAGTTACAAGTTACTTTGTTCAGCTCTCCCAGACACATGAAGTCTAAGGCATTATTTATGAAAAATGATAGCTGGATTGTGGAAAACCAAGGTAGAAATCGCGAGTTCTACACCTGGGTGGTTTTAATTGTAAATATTTATGTGTATTTATACAAAATAGCTACAATTAAGTAAGGGTAAAAAGATAACAGCACTTATATTCCACAGATTTTTTTCAGGTCACATTGTTTTGCGGTTTTTTCTTTGGTTGGATGGGGTTTTTTGTGGTTTGGTGGGTTTTTTTCCCTCTTAAAAACTGCTTTCAAGTGAAATAATAATTCTAAGTGAAAATTAAATACAAAAATATAGCATCTTAGTTTGAAGTTATTTTGTTTATGTGACTTCCTTGAAGTTATATTGTTTGGAATGTCAGATAACATAGATCTTTTTCTCTCATAGACTTTTTTTTTTTTTTTTTTTAACAAGTCTCTGCTTGAAGTATCATGTGCAGGTCAGGCTGATTATTTAGAAATCTAGCTTCAAAATGGCAGAGTGCCATCCACATCCAAAATCTGTAATGATTATTTCTCCACCATCCTCTTAAGCTTCTTCAGTTTACTGCAGTGAGTCACATTCTAATTGCTATGAGCACTCTTCCCTGTAGTTGAAAAAGTTTGCTATTCTGTATTTCTCAGAAGGCTGTGTGACTCTTAGAAGCGTGCAATTACATCATACACACCAATCCTCTGAATGTCATCTTCAAGTGAAACTACGGCTTCAAATTTCTACAATATCATTATGGATGTTCATTTTATGCTCTAATTTATACATTTAAAACATGTTCTCAAATTGCCTCCTTTCCAGCATTCTGGGGCCTGCAGACTAATATGCCAAGGAGTGAGCAAAAACATTCCAGCTTGATTGCATCTGTGCATCTCAAACTATTTCATGTCAAAATGAATCATACTTCACTCGTAGCTTCCCACAAACCACTTGGGACTTTGTGCCACACCAATATCAAGTCTACCAAGAAATACTGAAAACCAGTGCAGGAAACATGAGAACTGCTCAAACACATCCTCAACATCCCTGCAAAGAAACCATTACAGCCTAAAGTACCATTAATTCCTAAGTGATTCAAAGTTCTGCCTAATGAAATCTAACCTGCAGCAATCTAGCTTTGACATGACCAACACATAGTGAATTCCATCTAGTCTGTAAGCCCCTCTGTTAGGAGCTACTTTCAAAGCCAGCAAGCTCTTCAAATACCAAAATGCACGCTCAGTCCCACAGCCACTTTGTCAACAGCCTATCAACATCATCTTAATTTTGCCTCCCATAACTCAGTCAACCATACACCCAATTTATTAACCTTGTCCCACTCCTCAATCTAGATCAGGTCTCAGCCAGAATCACATGCAAACAGACCCCCAAAGCAGTTTGAATAGCAGAGGTTTTCAGGTTATAAAATGCTTGATCCTTTGTTCAGCTAATGATTTATAAACTGATCTGTTAATATAGTTTAATTACTGTAATACTCTAATACGCATTGCAAAAAGAAACCTGGGCCCAATAGGACAAATAGTAAAATCTCAAACTAGAAACAAAAACAATAGTTTTAATAATTTCCCCCAATTTGCAATTAGGATTGTGGCAGCACTACTTTGGATCAGTGTTTGAAATCACGTAATGCTTTCCACCTCAGGCTTCCAGAAACACACTAACAAACATGCAGCTAGATAGGCACTAAAAACACAGGCTTCCAACATTATTGCAAGCTACTAAGTGTAGAGCTTAGTATGAACAAGAAGTTTAAGGTGCCAAGAGAAACCCCAACCAATCTACTGTTTCCCTCTTATGAGGAAAAGTTATAATCTGGTTTTAGGCAAGAAACTTTTCTTCTTATCATGAAGACAGAATCTGAAAAGTGATGTGTCTTAAGTAGGAAGAGGAATCCTTGCAGAACACAGATACAAGGTTCTATTTATTATACTGTTAATCCTTGTACAGCTTTGTATGTAAGGTGATGTCTCAAAAGCAAACTCAGGCAAGTAACTTGTTTAAAATAATAAGCAGGATGAAAATTTTCGGCTTACAATAGAATTACTTCTCACATATATTAGGCCTATTTACATTATTTCTGTAACAGCTATCAATCATTGCTCAACTTTCAATAAACTATTTCTCAACTTAATGCAAATTTTGTCTAGCATCCATATCAAGAACAGCAGTACACCTATCCACTTACCCAATAATATTCAATTTGTATGTGCTTAAGCTTGCAAGAGCTGTATCTAAACTCAAAACTGGTACTTGTCACATTTTTATGCAAAAGAAACCAGAAAACTTATTCTTAACATCTAAAAATTTTACGCATGAATTTGTAAGTTCATCAGCCTACCTCATGGAGAATTTAAATTAAGACAGAAAGTTACCCAATATCCCCCTGTAAGGATGTTTCTTTCACCAGGTAAAACTGAAATTGGGTAAATTAAAATACTTGCTCTGAAATTTTATCCTGCATCGGCTGTGTTAGTTTTCTCCAGGGATTGTATGCAGAGTCTATACTGTAGAGGCGCATGTGCATGGCCAACACATGGAACAGCTGATCTGAAAGGCGAAGAAGACAGATTACTGAGTATTATTGACAATGACACAAAACATTTTACACTGAATTGTCATAATGCATTTTACAAGGTTCTGAAAACTGTCATCTCATTCCAAAGAAGCTGATAAGCTCACAAGCGTATTTTTCTTATTTATTTTTAAAATAAGGTTTTACAGAGAAGTAAGATTTCAACAGAAGACAGTGAACATATACATGTATAAGGAAATTTTTTTTAACCCTGTCCTGAAATTCTGAAACAGAGAAAGGCTTTTTAGAAAGCTTTGACAAGATCTCAGTTGTTTTGGTGCTCCATGTACTTAATTTCAGGTCTAAAAAAATATGGTGTTATGTTGCCAAGGTTGTTGTTGTTGTTCTTCTTCTACTCACTTCACTTCCCTCTCCGGTTTACTCTAGAAGACATGATTTCATAAATATTTCTTCTAAACAGAGACTGATATACTTTTACCCACAGAGCTTTTATTCCTCCCTCTCACAGGTAAGTTCTGTGCACAACATATTTGAAATTAACCTCAAGTTGCTACAAGCTCCGGCCCACAGCAGAATCACTTCAGCTCTTCATCCTTAAAAGTTTATTACTTTTCTACCTCCACATAGTTATTTGGTAGGCAACTTTTGGATGAGAGAAAAAAAACCCAAACGAACGAACTTCTGACCACTTGTCAACGATGCTAAAATAACAACAGAGATTGGTCCATACAACCATTAGGCAAACATTTGATGATATTCATTAATCCAAAACCTTCTGAACATCGACTGTATCAAAAATGCTATTTGCAAAACACTTGTAGAGTTTTTTTAACAAAGTATGCATAATTACTCATGGAGATTTACTACAGTACATTACATATTTAAATGCAGAGATTTCATTTCTCTATGGATCATACAATCAAGACAAATAAAGATAACATCTAATTTTTTCTCCCCTTAAGCAATTCAAGAAGGCAAGCATCATCTATGTTGACATATTTTTGAGACATGTATGCAATAAAAAAAATACAGAATGGTTTGATTTGGAAGGGACCTTTAAAGGTCACCTGGTCCAAGCACCCAGACAGGAGCAGGGACATATTCAACTAGAACAAGGACTATTAGAGATTCACTTCACTTCTTTTTCTGTGTTTATAATACAGTTACAGTTTGGAGGAAATGAATCTTTATTAATAGGTTTTTATGCCAATATTTTAAAATATAATTTCCCACAATTTTGCTCACTTTTTTCCACCTGTCACACTGTATCTTGTTATTTGCCTCTATGCATGTTTCTCCTGTTCAATTTTCTGGGACATTGCTTCCTTTCTCCCTTTCATTTTAACCCTTCCTCTTAGCATCCTGACATCATCTTTCCCCTTCACCGCTCTTATTCTTTCAATTTCAATTCTTTTGCCTCTTGGTCTCTTAATCTCTCTCCCTTCTCTCTACAATCCACTTGCTCAACCCACACACTCACTGGTCCCCTTTTCAAAGGCAAAACAGCAGCTATTAATTTATTTTCCATAAATAGACAATTACTCAGAGGTGCGCAATGGCCAAAAGTCGCATGATGAAGTCAGCTGACTGCCAGAGCCTGAGGGCTGTAATTAGCTCCTGGGGTTTGTGAAATAATTGGAGATGGCATTGGAATTGATAGCTGTCACCTGCTTTCTGAATAAACACAGCCAATGAGGACAAAATAAGCCATCTTCTCTCCTGGCAAAAGATTCTTAGCAAAACATTGCTTTGCTGATAGAGTTCAAAGCTCTGAAAATATACGTATGTTTTAACAAAATAATAAAAAACATCAAGCAGGTTTTATTTGGAATGAAACCCGTGACAGTATCCATTCCTTCCCTTTCGCCTGCTTATTAAAAAGAACTGCTCCTGGCCTCAAACAGAAATGAGCAACTATGCAAAATGAAAAAAAAAAAAAACAAAACAAACAAACAAAAAAAAAAAAAAAAAAAACCGAAAAAAAAAACAAAAAAACCCAACTGTTCAGCGTAATTAATCCTCTATCCCTTTAACATCTATTCTCCTGAGCTTTCCCTAATATGAAATTCAGCATGCAAACATCAAATCCTAGCACCGGAGAATTTACTGGCAATCTCCGACCACGAACCAGGGGCACAGCGGCCCCTGCGGGAGGGGAGAACAGCACTGCCCCTGTGGAAGGGGAGAGTGCATCGACAACAGGCACCTCCCGCTTGCGTGCCAAGTGCTCACCACGCCCTTATGGCTGACGGGACCGGCAGGAACCTGCCTTGGACCAAAGGAATACCAGGGGGTCTCCCCCGTGTATGTGTTTGAATGTGCAATTCCAACACACAAGCATATAAATTCAGAATGTCTTCCCATTTTCTTATACGCTACTTGGAACCTTTAAAATACACGTAATCAGTGTTTTTTAAAAAGCAGCAGCAAAACATTGCCACAACAGTCACCCGTGATCACCAGCCTTGCCCAGTCCCCCTGCAGAATGCGAAGCAAGCCCATAACCCCAGGCACACCAGGCCACCCTGCTGCTCCCAGCCCACATCCTCCCCAGCACAGCCCACCTCTGGGAGGGGGACCAGCAGGTCCTGCCTGGAGCTCAGGCACCAAGAGAACATTCCTAACTGAATTCTGCAGGAAGAAGACTGATTTTAGAAAGCAGAGCAGCAAGAAAATTAAGGAATGAAAATTATGGAGTCATGACAAAACAAGAATTACAGGTTTAGTGATAACAAATCATGAGAAGTAAACACAGAAAAAAGTTTGCATAGGCTGCAGTTAATTTCAGTAAATATAAAAATCACACCATTTGGATGCACAGTGTCACTTACTGCTGCACATTACTTATTGTAAGAGAGGAGCAATAAACAACTGGAATTGGTACTTTCAAAGTGTAAGACGCTGTCTTTGTACCAGGACTGAAGCTGCCAGAGGAAGTGTTCTAACGCAGCTCCTTTCAGAAAAACCTGAGATAACAGGTATTATGCATACCTATCCACATTGTCTGCACTAACACCTGTAGATCTATTCTTTCCTGATTTTATTATTAGAGCACGCATTTTACACATGCTAACAAAGCTCTTAAAAAAATACTCTCCTATGCCAAAGTGCATAAAGTAGGAGTCTATAAAGGCAATTCCACAACCCTCTTCAGGTCTAGTGTGGTATGCACAGCATAAAAGAAGACCAAATTCAGAGAGATTAACGGATAATGATCTGATGAACGAATGGTAGAACTTCTAGAAATGCTGTGCTGAACTGCCAAAAATGAGTGATTCAGGAAGTTACATGCATGTGTAAGTTTTGGTCTCACTAATCTTAGTTTGGTCTTTGCCAAAGTGATCCCAAATTTCTATGTAAGTTTTGCTGTCTTTTTTTCTACTTTCTTTTTTTGGTCTCTTGACTGTAAATTCTCAGATTACCAGAGCTGAAATCAGATGATGTTTTCTGTTATTAACTCCAATTCCACAATGCATAACAATGTGCTGTAAAAATGATAACAAAGAAAACTAAAGAATTAGCTGACTTTATGTTTATTCCCCAGTCTCTGTTGTAGAAGGATATAAAGAACCCCTACTGCTGTTGTGGAAATCTGTATTCTGTGGTTTTGATCCAAACTTTCCTTTTTACATTCTATAAATTCGTATTCATATTTACCTTGTGAAAAGATCACAAAACACAGTGACAGAGCAGTTCACTGCACGTGGAATTGAGTACATCTTTGTCTCATCTGTAAAGACCTTACTAGACTAGAGATGCTACATCCTTATTCTCCTAAAATTTCCTGAAACTATCAAGAAGAATGTAGATTATAAGAAAAACCACTTGACACAACCAGATGGGACTTGACTGTTCATAAGGAGATTGAGGAACTTTTTTTTCCCTGTACAGATGTATATAGTCCACTTAGCAATAGCAGATGCAAAGACCTGCTGACAGCATCTCCCTATTCATCTCTTAGCCAGTAGATTTCAATCAGTGAATAAAAAAAATGTGAAGATCAGAAAAAGCCTATTAAGGCATTAAGACATGATAGTCTTTACAAAATCTTAAGCCCTAATTGCTGATGAAGCAGCTAATTATCCTCGACGTCAAACTTGCCAATGAATGAAATGAACTTTAGCAATACAATTCTAACAGTACCTCCCTTTGCTTCTCCCACACTAGATATTAATAGCACACCAAGGTTTTTAGAAAATACTTAGGATCACCTGTTGGTGTGAAAAACTGCTTTTTCCATGTTAGCATGAATGGGCTCCAAGGATCTGCAGACTGACAACTTCTAACTGAAAAAAACAAATCCCAAACAAAAAATAAAAACCCTTCTTCCCCCCAGAAAAACACAATCCTAAAAAAACCTCAACACTCACAGCACCAAAAAGCCCAACCAAGCATGGAAATCCTCTTTAGCAAAGCATTCCTGAAACTTTCTTTTTTTCTTTTTATTTTCAGTGGTTGCAGAGAACTGAGTAGGAATCTTTGCAACCATATTCACAATAAGAGATTATAGGAAGGAAACTGCTGCAACTGAACAAATTGTAAAAGAATTAGGACATTCCTACAGGAATGATCAATACTAAGTGGTTTCAAATGCCACTACTGACATTCAAATGTCCATATTGATAAAATGGAGACAGCCATTACTTTGAACCTGGTTGAAAAAATTGATACAGAGGGACCACAAATAGCTTAGAAGTCACAGTGAGTTTGTTCTCACAGAAACACTATTAGCTGTGATAAAACGGATACTAACATCATAATCAAGACAGAGCCTTCAAATGAACAAGATAAAAAACCCCCACCAACCAATTAACACAACCACCATGGACAATACTGTATCTCAATGGTTAGAACCACCACAGGAGTTACAAACATGCAGGCCATTTTATTTAAGGACAGTTTAAATAAGTATTACATTTTTTTTTGTTCAGTTGTAAATTAATGTCCTTTCCAATTAATGTAGTTGATGCCACAACACCAGACTGCTTTCTGTGGGAAGCATAAGGATAAGGCGCTCATTTACAGAGAAACTGAAGCCAGAGGACAAGAGGATAGACTATTTAATCCTTCTCAAAAACTCTAATCCTATCCTTATCACTAGGAGAAAGGAAAAAAAGAGAAACAAAAAAGAAAATTGCCAGAAAGAAAGGAACTCTTTAAAAGGAAGACATTACTAGATTATAAATTCATTTACAGGTAACTCTTAAATTTTGTGGAACTGTTCTCCAACTATAGCAAGATTACCAAAATAATGATGGAAGAGAAAAACACAAGTCAAAGCCAGACCACAGAATCATGGACTGTTAAGGAGTTGGAATGAACCTTAAAGACAATCTGGCCCCAACCCCCTCCATGGGCAGGGAAACCTTCCACTTAGCCTGGCTGCTCATGGCCTTGTACAAAAATCGTACAGAGAAGTCATAATTATTCAGCCACAATGCTGTGTTCTTAACCTGTTCTATAAATACAGAAAAATAAAAGTGCAAAACAGATTTCTTACACTTAAAAAACCCCAGAGAAATAAGACCTGTACAATTGTTGTAATTATGTCCTAAATCCAAGAGAACTTCCAAGGCCATAGACTGTAACACTGTAATCTGGTCCTTAAAATAGGACTTGATTTTTAAGTAATTGGACTCTAGTTGCATTTTTCTGTTGCACACACATACAAATTTAAGCCTTAGAATGGTAACTTAGATCCAAATTTTCTTCACCATTCTTCTCACAGACTTGGTCACTGGCACTAACAGCTACATTAATCATTCTTAATTTTACTTCCCAAGAGCAGCTGCCCTCATGGTGCAATCCACTAAAACAGCTCTTAATGTATTTGTTCCCCCCATCTTCCTTGACGTTTGCTGCTGTTAACAGTTCACCTGGGACAACGTATTCTGTTTTCCACAATATCTCATCACCCAACTCTGCAGTTGTTACAAGACTAATACAAAGTGGTATCCTTAATCACAAGAGAAACACCCCAGTGTCTCACACATAGGAAAAACAAAAGTGGGATATACTTCACATCACTTATGCTAAGCCTGACATGAGTGACATTTAAAAACAAAACCAGTTTCAATACTGTGCAAGCAAGACTTCAGCAACACAGTATTCAAGTTCTAGATAGGCTATGGATTTTTAAAATCGCTCTTTCTTCATCACATAAGACAATGAAAAAGTTGAAAGGACATGATAAGTGAAACTTCAAAAACAGGATTATCTCTTGGAAAAAAAAAAGAAAATGGAAAGTTGATAAAATTTACTACAGAACATGCACCTGCAGAGCTGCAATTATTTATCTTTTAAATGCAAAGGTATATAGAAGGGGCAATGAAGGAAACACACAATTATATAATGGTTTAGCAAAACCAAACTTTGTTATATAAAACTAATTCTGCCCCCACTAGTCATATTAAACCTAAACTCCAAACCTAAACATGGTAGTAATGAATGAAAATACTGTACAGATTCTGTTCTAGAACTGTATTACCCTACATTAAAAAACAAGTCTACTTTAGTGCAAGATTAAATATGACTAGTTTGCTACATGACAACTTCACAGAGTACCAATACAGAACATAAACAGCATGTGAGCCTTTTAGCAATGAAGAGATGACATTCATGTCTCCAAGCTGCTTAATGCAACAACGCATTTATAAACACAGCACCTTTCACCTGGGACTTTAGAAGGCCTTCAGTTTTTCAGAAGGGCAAGGTAAATAGTAAAAATACCAATATGACTGATTTAGAGGTAAATAAGAAAATTCTACCCAGAAATGTGGAAAAAACCAAGAGCACTGTGGTAACATGCTGTCTCTACCACACCACCATCAGAAATATGACTAGAATCGTTTCAGCAATTGCTAAAGAAAAAAGCACTACTACAACACAAACAACATTACATAACAGTTCAAGAAAGGAACAGAAAAATATTAATGTAAACAAAGTACAATGTATTGTAAATAGAAAAAAAATTGAGGCATGTTATGTTTTAAAAAATAATCAATAGAGTTTTCAATTAATATCCTACCAATTTCAAATTAAACTCTTGTGTGCAAGTAAATGAAAAAAGCTTCTTCTCCCTAAATGTATCCACAATTCTGAAGACAAGGGGGATAATCTTTGAAGAACTTTTCAACCCAAACCACTGGATAATTCAATGAAAATGAAGTTTGCCTTACTGGGCTATTTTACTCCTCATATGGACAATACACAGTTTCAAATACACAGAGGAACTGTAAGCAAAAAATTATGTATTTTATAAACATTTTATGCTTTCTAATTGAACACATACTTTTAAAAGCAACAGTTGATGTAATCTTACTTAAAGTTTGTTAAGAACACAATTTCTGTCCTTCTCAAGTGTGAAGTAACTTTCTGTAAGTTTAGTTTGTTCCAGTTATCTATTCTGATGAACAGAAAAGTTGATTCATTTTCTGAGACAGTGCCAAAATACTAAAAATGCTTGAAAAATAGGTAAGTATGATCCATGAATTCAAACACAACTTAAAACTGTCTTGTCTTATTGAATCATCCAGCACAAGACAATTCCTCAGTGGAAATACATTCCCCATGTATCATTTCCAATGTTATAATTCTCCAAAAAGAAAATTTCTCCAGTGATCAAAGTATTTTCCATGCATTTCAAGACTTGAGAAGTATGTATTAAAATTCTTGACAGATCCTTCCACTTGCTGTCAGCAAAAGGTATGTCTTCTTTCAGAGTCAGGTCCTAAGTATGTAAGAGCCCTTCTTTATGCGAGATGAGGTTGAAAGGATGGTGCGACAAGAATAAAAAAAAATTAAGTAATGTATCATACAAACCACGTAGTGACAGCTACCAGGCCTCAGCTTGGTGACATTTTTTTCCTTTCTTTTTTCTTCAAATAACTCCAAGCAAAGTAAAAACACTTTGAGGTCATTCCTCCTCTAGTGTCAACTGATTTAGTTCAAGAAGAAACAGTGAGGCTATGGAGACGCACACAGAGGAAGCTGCCCACCACTCTGGTGGTTCAGATGCTCTCTACAAAATCATAATCCTCCAGCACCTACTGACATTAGCTGGTGATGAAGTACCATTAGAAAACCCATTATCTTTTGTATCTGTCTAAATATCTGTAAAGACTTTAAGTTGGTACATATAACTGACAGGACGTCAAACAAGGCACACAGTGTTTTAAGATGTAATAAATATATTTCATTCCTCTTTTATCTCAAAAAATATATCCTATAGAGAAACTGAGATTTCCTGATTTTGAAAAACTATCAATGAGAGAAAAATATGACCTCGCAGACTACAGGCCACTTCTCTGCATACATTCTTCTAAACTCTAAAATGTCAAGAAATTGTATTACTAGTAAAGCCCTGTGAAAACAAGGATACGCTCTCATTATGATTAACACAATTATCAATTTTTTCACTTTCAAAAACTTTTCAGTTTTAAGCTGGAATCTCTTCCCTAAACTGCTCATCATCTCCTTCCAAGTAAATTCCTGTGAAATGGGTAACATTCAAAAGTTGCTAAAATTCAGAGAACCTGTCCATCTTACTAGGCGAACATTAAAAATACATTGTAATCCAGGTAGAAATTAGCTGCAGAACCTTGGTTCAGTAAATGCTTCAAATTAGCAAACAGAGATCTAGAGATAATTCTTTTAATACATAGGCTTTTCAGGTACTTTGGTCTGCTGAGAAAGGGAGGTAATGGTGGGGAAAGACAGCAGGCAGTACAGTTAAAACTACTTTTCAGAATCACAACATATGAATGAAATTAGTTGAACCACATTTACAGGCAGTAATGTAAGGCTTTGTTCCTAGAGGGAATGTGACCAGCACAGCACCTGGTGACATTTCCTTGGTGGCCTGTCATCTCAAATGATGAGGAAAAGCATCCCCCACAAACTACACACTGAAAGGCAGAGGTGGGCCTAAGCTCTCTGACATTTTTACTACTGAATCCACAGCTACTGCTACATGAGCTTGACTCAAACAAGTAGTAGTAGTAGTAGTATTCTCAGGCTTTCCAACTTTTTTCTGACAAAAGAAAATACCCATTCCTAAGTGTTCCTATTTCATTAAGATTAAAATATTTTCTGTTAAAAAAACACTTCTGACAACAAGAACTGCTTTTTTTGACAAATATTAAAGGCTTCAAAACAGTGAAGATTTGAGAGTTTCTACAAAAGAAAACTGGTAAAACTCTCCTGTCAATGGAAGAAGCAGGCAAATTAAAGACACAGGACACGACAGCTGCGTGTTTCCAAGTATAAGATCAAGTCATGAGCTATATTATCATTCAGGAAAACAGATTTTTCTGCTATTCCTAGCAACAGCCAGGGTTAAACCAAGCTTTCCTGCTTCACCCTTAAAATACTTCTAGTTCTACTCATGAAAATGTGAACATACTAAAAAATACTAGATGGCTAGTATGAGGATTTCTAAATAGATTATATAGATTATATTCATGAGGCATGAACAACTCTAATCAATAATTTGTGCACATTAGTTTTCAGACTTCTCAAACAGAAACAAAAAAACAAAGACTTCTTATGGCAGAGAAAAAAGGGTTTTAAAACGAAAAAGTTGACATAATTTAGAAAGTGTTAGAAAGAACATTTTTATTCAATAGTCTCATAATTTAAACTACATTTAATAACATGAAACTTACTCAAACATGATCTTTTTCCAGCTGTGCTTGCACCTCCTGAACACAAATTTCCTCCTCGATGGACCAGCTCAAGTTCCAAGTTAGTTCTGTAAGAAAAATGTAACAGCATTGAATGAACAGCATTATTCAAGTTTCTACAGACATGAGTAAGTCATGACAAACTCCCAGCATACACTAAATAAAAGAATACTGTGAACTAACCTTTAGTGTGAGATACTGCCAAAATATGTCTCAGAATAAAACAAACTTTACGAAGATACTGCCATATGTAATGACAAGTACTATATTAAGAGTGTTGTATTGAGCTCTGTTGAAAAATTTTTAAAAAATGTTACTTCTGAGGCTTTTTTCCTGTATGTACACATAGCTCCTTGATAATAAGGGAATTTATGTGCTAATCTGAAAGGCAATACACAGATTGGCTAAATTTCAGTCAATCAGATACATCTAAAAAAGTGTTTACTAGCAAGACTTTTATTTTGCTTTAAACAAACAAGACAGTACAATGGATATGGCATCAAGTAACCAAGTATGAATACAGTCTAAATTATAATGAAAGAACTGACCTTTATAGGTAAGTTAGTTAATAAAAGCCTTGGAGGTTTAATTCTGAATGAAACACTGGTATTCACTGCAGCTCATTAGTATGAAACAGGAGCCGTGCCACTAAATTTCTGCCTGTCACACTGATGCTTTCTTTCTTAGTATTATTGACTCTGATATTTAGGCACCAATCTTTTAGGCCAAATTTGATAATTTTGTTTAATTTTGGAATTGGATGCTTCAGGACTTCATTATCTTTTACCCCCCCAGATTTGAAGCAAACAATTTATCTTTTCTGAGAGCTTGTTTTAATAAGTCAACATACATTTCTTCAATTAAAGGAATATAATTCTATTATTCTGAAATGTTATTTTGCTAATTCAATCCAAACTGCAAAGCTCATTCTAAACATATTTTGTCCTCTAAAAACAAACAAACAAAACAAAAAACCTAACAATTTAAGGTTCAATATAATGTAACTGAATAAATACTAAAATCTATTCTAGACTTTGGGGCACATGATGTATCTAAGCTAAAGCACACACCCCCACACAGATTTAAAAAGAAATTATGGGATGACTATTCAAAACAAATTATTTTTAAAGAATTTCAGCTTCATCAACTTGAAAGAATAAGACACTTTTGATACGCAGTGTTTGTTAAGATACTTTCATATGTTTTTAAAATAGCAACATTTCTGAATATTACTATCCCTAGGTTTGCAGCTTAAGCCATCCATTTCTCACAGAATGCTTTAATCCTCTCTGCTCAGAAAAGGCAATTTAACATTGATAATGTGCCTGCTCAGAGCTCCATCTGGTTGCTGCTGATAAGGGCATCTGTGTGACAGGGGAATTTTCCACTCTTCAGGCGATTTGCAGTGCTCACTGAACTTCTAAAAATCTACCAGCAAGAAAGCAGGACAGGGATTTCATATTAGTGGACAAACAGCAACTGTAGATCAGCATGTGCTAGTTTATCATGGCAATATAAAGGAAATCAGTATGTTTTATTTCTACAACCCTTCTGGTAACTAATTTGTGGAACAAAATTAATGGCAGTCTTCCATTAATTTCCATTAAGATTTAAATCAAAAAGACCACCTGAATATCTAAGAATAATTTTCTAGATCTAGAATTTTAAATTTTCCTTTCACCAAATATGTACAATTTTACAAAACAAACCTCAGGGACAATTCTGAAAAAACCCTCTTGATACATATGAGGTGTTAAATAGTACATTTTGCTATATGGAATATAAGGAGAGTTATTTCTGGAAACAGATACTCCATTCACACGTCATACCAACTCACCTCCCACACTTATTCACTGTCCCCAGCTCCTCAAAGACAGCACCTCAGCTTTCTTGGAAATATAAGTATTGACCTTTTCCTTCAATACAGCTCTTTCAAAACATACCTGAATTTTGGCATAAAAGTGCACAGTACAGAAAGCATCTTCTGTGAAAATTAACACTTACCTGTCACAAAATATCCTACATCAGGTACAGACCTCAATAATTTCTGAAGGGGACTAGTACACCTCCTCCCTAATTTGAGCTCCCTTCTGCCCTTTACTGAAGAAAAGTAATGAAGAAAAACTGGGGGCATCTGATAGAAGTGTGGAACACAGCGCAGTCTCTGAAAGCATCATTTGCTATCTCACCTCCTCGGTGTGAAGGAAAGAGGAGAAAGAAAATCTATGTGAGTGACTGTTTCCCTTATCTGGAAATCTCTGTGTCACTCACTGGAGCAACAAATTTTGTAAAACACTGGCTTTATCTTCCTCACTCACAGAAAAAACCCTAAGAAGATGGATTTTAGTCAGCTGTCCAGACTAGCAATTAAAAACAGACCTACTTCACCCCTTCTCATGGGCTTTTTCTAAAGGAACGTATTGGAAGTGCAGAGGGTGACTGTCTATTTCTCAAAATTCATACCAGGACAGAGTAGGGGGAAGTAAAAATGCAATACCCTTTCCAGAAAGGGAACATATTTGGATGAATCTGCTCTTCCTGTTATGACAGAGGTGGCATATGAACCACTATCATTTTTTCCACTTCACCATACAAATACAACATAGATAGGGAAAAAACAGACTGAAAGGAAAGAACTTTATAGGGCTCTTATATTAGTCTGGTGACTAATAGGTGACAGAGACAGATCCCTTCCAATTCAGGATATTCTATGATTTGCACAGCCAAGAAAATGATAAGATCTATTACTATGCAATGCAGAAACAGTCCTCCGACTTATTGCCACAAATGACAACCATCAGTGCTATGAATGTGGAACTATTAAAAATAAATCCAGGCACACACCATTTGTGAGTGACACACTGCACTCATCTCAAAAACAAGGAGGGATGCCTATGAAAAGGGTATACATTTAATAAGGTAAGACTGTAGGTAAGACTGTTGCAGGAGGTAGCCACAAAGCTGCTGGGCCAGCTGTGCATTCAAATCAGGATGCTAGCAAAAGAGACAGGGGCTAGCCCTCCCACTGGGCGGTAGAGGATTCTTTCCTAATTTCTTTTCTCTGCCACCAGTGACATCTGTCTGGGTAAATGAAGAAAAGTAAGTTCCCATTTTCCTGAATCAGAAAGAATAAGCTGCAGCAGCTGGCTACATCTTATTTCACCAGCAGTATTCCCATTCCAGCATGCAGAAATCCACTCTAAAGCTGGCCTTCAGCTGTAAACTAGTATCTTTTAAGGAGGCAGATGATGTCATTTTCCGACTGAAAATGGAGCACGACTTATAAGAAGATTAAGAGTGTTTAATTCACTTGCAAATTACATATAGAGTCAATAAAAATATCATTGCTTTCAAATGCTTATTTACACAGGGGCTGCTTATCATCATGACCACTTTATCTGTATGTTAAATATCAGGAAAAACTGAGTAACAGCTGTAGATGGCCTGACCAAAACCAATTAACTGTTTCAGAGCCTGTGAAACTAGAAATGCTCAAAGGTTACTTGTTGGTAAGGAAGAGAAAGGTATCATCACCTCAGAAAGAACTGGATGGAAATAAAGGAAGAAACAGGTTGAATGACAGGAATAATTTCCAGAAAACAAGTTACTTCAGTATATAATTTTGTATGTAATTTTAACTGTGGATAATCTGTTGTTTGAATACTTAAACAACACATACTACAAAGAAAACTTTCAGTTTGGAAGACAACTAGTTGAGTTACATATTTATTTCCATAAAGACAGTCTGCAAAGTTGTATTAAAATGCCTTTCTGAAAGTTAAATTTCTTTTTAACTTACAATCTTTATGCAATTATCAAGCAGTAGAAGCAGGTAAATCTGGATTGCTGAATCGAAAGGCAAGGGAAATAAACTACTTTACCGCTGATCTGCCAGGCACCCTCCTCATAAGTGATCTTACAGTTCTGGTAATGATACAGAAGACTGGATCCAACACCTGAAATCCTTCAGTCATGGATAAATGAAAAACTGCTGAGTCTAACCAGTCTAACCTAATAGAAGAGGTCACAATGAGTACAAGAGGCATATCCTAATCATAGCAGCCAACCATGATTTTCCTCTTCACCACTGCAAACAGCAATGAAATGCTATTCTGGTTTGAGGTATTTTTAACTCTAGGAATAAAAACAAAAATCTTAGGCTTCAGGTGTAAATATAAAAATAATACATAGATATCTTTAATTTAGCTAGCATTTTCAAAATTATGTAACATTACACCAACATAAATTGCAATGCCATTTTCGTACTTTAAATGGCATGCCGAGTCACAGTTACGAGTAACCATATTTTTCTATGCAAAACATTAATTTTGAGTCCTGTGTGTTTTTGGAAGAGTATTAAATTTTATTGATAAAACACATAAAATCTTTTAATCTTTGCTATGTATAAAATTTAATTGCTCTTCTTAATCAGTTAAAATACTCTTGAAGAATACAGATATTTCTTTTAATAGAATTATACGATAATCTAAGTTGGAAGAGAATTCTGGAGATTAGCTGGTCTAACCTTCTGTCAAAAGCTAAGCCTTAGATTTGATTACCCAGAGTCCTGCCAAGACGTGTCTTGAATATTTCCACTGTTTATAAACTACAGACACTCAGCAATCAGAGTTCCAGAAACTGCACAGAAAATGCTGCTGGATGGTACCTGCTGTATGTTCACAGCTTCTCTGCAGTCAGCACCTTCCCTGAAGGCCTGGGCAAGTCAGAGCTTAGAAAATGATTTGCTTAATGAGGATTTCAACCTCTTACAGGAAAGCCTTGCACTATAGTAACTCTAAATAGATTAACCATACAGAGTATCTTAACATTAATGGTATCGATGGAAGGGGGGGACTGTCTGAGTTTCTTGGAGACTGCTTGGGACACTGACATCAAACATCACAGAGAAAACACTGGGAGTTCTGATACTTTTTCTGGAAGTCTGCTCACATGAAGAGAGATTCCTGGTTCTGATGTAGAAAAAGGTCCTTCTGTGATTCCCATTTAAGTAAGTAAAACTAAAGTTTGGCAAAGAAATTAAAACCACCCTGTGATTTAAAACCTAGCAATATGGCAGTGATATAATCTCATTCTGCTAAAGAAAGGTAGAAGAGATTTGACAACTTCAGAAAAAGAAATTCAACATAAAATTTTGATATATAGAAAGCAAAACCTTGAATGAAGAAGAAAACCAAATAACCATATGCCATATTGTTGTACAGGTTATGTGGCACTGCTGCATGTACTAAAAATTAACTGAAAAACACATCATTTTGCACCTGCTTGCATATGAAGATCAGAAAAGGTAACCTTGATGTACTAAGGATTAGAAAAGTACTTTTTGGAGAGGATGAATTTTTTAATTTTTTTTTTTCCAAGAAGAAAACAATCTGGTGACTAATAACATCAGTGAGGAATAGAAAGAAAAAATAGAAAAATAAAAACATACCCACCTGGCTACAGAATACATAAACAGGAAATCATTGTCTGGTGATCCAGGGCTCTTACTATAATCTGTATACTTCTTTTGTGTGGTACTTTTTATATCTTTCATTACAGATTCCATTTCTTTACTGAGATTGGTTTCAGACTATGAACAAAGACATGAGAGAAGATTATTTAATTCTACCTCAGGAAACGCAGTAGCTGATTGTAAAGTGTAGCACTTTCATATTTGTAAAACACGCTTGCAGGTTATGAAAAAATATGCATTAAAATCCAGCATTTTGTCTCACAGAAGTGTTAAAATATTCTGGAAAGTTATTCTGATTAGTCCTGAGTATGAAACTGTTTTGTCCAACTCCTAAGTTCAAGAATCTCACTGCTTGCATTATTCTGAAGTATATTTGCACTGTAAAAGTACATAAAAATAATACAAAGCATCTCCATCAAGACTGGAAGGCTAACTACATTTAATGTAATTTAATTTTGCCTTGCAGAGAACCTTATGGAGCTTTGCAACACATGATCCTCTGCAAACTGCTTTTTCTGTAAAACAAATAATCCATATGTTAAAAAATTCTTAACAGAGATTGTTTGAATAGTTTCCAGTTACAAGAATACCGTTGTTTTCACATTGTAAAGAAATGATAAATGAATTCCACATTATGTGACTCCATTCTGTGTAAATCATTATGGAAAAAACTGTAAATGTACTCCATAAAAAAATTACATTAATCACACTTTGTCACAGCATTTTAATTGATTCTTTTTAGTAGGAAATGCAGTAAGTGCTCTGTTTAAAATTTCTTGATATGAAAAAAATGCTATGTTGTCTTCCATATCAGAAAAGAATGAACTTTCCCAGGTTGCCAAGTTTCTAAGAGGTCACAAATGCAACATAATGTAAAACTGAAAGGTAGAGGCAAATTAAACAAGGATCTTTCTGCCTTACACTGATGCTTACTGGGAAAGTTCCCAGCTGTTCTTGAAGATCTTCCACCTCTTGTACCAGGTCTTGCATACACTTGTTACTGTGATTTTGCCAAACGCTTCTCTCCGTGTTGTTTCCAGGATAACAAGGAAGAACACTGTTAGCAAACTGCCTACACAGGGGACAGGTAAATTCTCCTTTGTCCACTGAAAAACCCTGGAGGACTTGGTCATTCTAAAAGAAAATAAAGATGATGCAGCTGAAATTTGCAACGAAACATTATAGTTTTTTACTTTGATACTTCAGGTGTATGGCCAAAAGAATCTAAGTCTAAAACCAAAACCTTCCAAAGGAGCAATAATTAGAATAGTTACTCAGTTTACTGACAAAGGTCTTAACTACTAGAGACCTCCAAATCAACCAATTTTCCTAATTTTTAAGTACTGCTCACTGTCAACAATATCCCCATAAAAGGAGCTCACGTAAATTATCTAGAAATCTTCAAGAACACAATAAAATGAAGTAACAGCTTATTGCAAATTTAATAGAGAATCCATCAGAAAAATTACTTCAGAGGTTGATGCAAAAAATTTCTTTTCCAAAATTCTGTGAAGTGAAACTCTACCACTAATTCCAGATTTTATTGTTATGTAATTTTATATTATTTTAACATTTATCCTGATGACACAACTACTGTTGAAAGAAAATTTAAATTAATATGGAAAAGAACAATTCATCAAGGGATGCAGTCAAGATTGCACAGCTTCCAGTTTCTCTAGAGGTTAAGTTTCGCAGTGTGACCTCTGCTGATACTAAAAATACAAGGCATTGCTCAGTTTTTCTGAAAATGAAATTAACAAAACCTACAGAACAAAAAAACCCACAAACAAAACCCCTCAAAAAATCCAAACCACCAAAAAACCCTAAAAAACAACCCATACAGTAAGCTTGGATAGACAAGCAGTTTCATATGCAACAAGAAGTCATCATTTAGTCTTTATTATGCTGATTAATTGGTTTGATTAATTGGTTTTTCTGATATATCGGAATAACTGAAAACAAAGTACTTCTGCTAATAATGTGACTGTGCAATTTAATATCTATAGTTCTTGAAAACACAATAAAACCATCTTGCCCATTCATGAAAATACAAATATTCTCATTAGGATAAATACAACTTATTTCAGTAAGAACAGTTCAGATCCAAAAAAACCAAGTAAGATCTTTAGTTTTACTTACCCGTAAAGATTCCATGTAAGATTTGTGACAATCTATGTGTAAAGTGTGACCACATGTTTGTACATAAACACCTCCTTCCCAACCTATTGACACTGCTTGCAGGCAGGAACTCTAAACCAAAGCAAAAACAGTAACAAAAAATGATTATATATAAAACTATACGTATTTTAAGATTTAAAAGACAGCATGCAAATAAAAATCTGTATAGCTAATTAAAAGACTGCCGTGGAAAAAAAGGAAATTTCGTTTTCTAAAGTATTTACTTATGCTAACTTACATAGCTGCCATTATACTATTCTTTGCTACCAAGAGCCAAACAGTTCAGTTAAACTTCTTCCCTCTTCAGATAACCATTTCTATAAAGAACCACAACAGGAAGGTGGCTCTTCCTCTAAGATCTGTTCCAAGAGCAGAAGTTATCACATGTACAAACAAGGGCAATCTATTGTTCCAATACCTTTCACTCCGTCTTGTAGGTAACCAAAATAACAAGATCACAGTTATATAATTCAGTCCCAATCTGTTTCAAAATTCAGTGTAAACACTGAGGGTTTTTAAGGACTTGTTGAACATTATATATAACTCATCACAATGGGAAATTAGTTTTAGTGAACTGAGTTTTATACTAGCACTGTTTCAAAAACATTGACCTTACTCAAGGACTGCACTTACAGCCCACATGTCTAAAAATGTTGCCTCATTGCAACTTTTTCTTTCAGAAAATCTGAAGAAACAGCCACCCCGACACACTTATGATAAGGAATTCTAGAAAATTCTCCTGCAGAATACCTAACTAGAATCAGTCTAATTATTATATATTCATTTCTCAAAAATTTCATGCACAGATTGATATATACTAGTTATACATATAAATAACAGAAAAAGATTCATGGCTATGAGAAGTGGGAAACAATTTTTTGTCCAGACTCACCCTGAAATGGTCCTAATGTATGATGCAAAATCAGGGTACCATGAATAACCCTGATAGTTCAATTTTCTAAGCATCTGCTAGCATCCCTTTTTTTCTTTCCTCCATATGAACAGGAAATCAAAATTACAAATTTTAACTATGAGACATATCTTTTCTCAACCTATTATTCCTATGAGCTTCTCAGGCAATACAGTAAGAAAGTTTTTCTCCTGCTGGTTCCTGCATGATTTAGTAGACTGAACTATTAAGCTCACAAGATATAACTGGATAAGCCCCATAGGACAAATGTTTCATTCAGAAAATCATTATTTACTGCATGTATTTAATGAGGCTACTTTGTAGCAGTTACAAAGGGGAAAAAAGAGCAACCCCAAAGTCTTCACAGAAAGGCTTTACTCTATTACTCTTGAGTTCAGAAATAAAGGAGATTCAAAAGCAAACCACTGGTTTGAGACAGAGCACATCTATATCTCCTTACAGAGTAGTACATGATTCTGAAAACAGTTCTATCAATCCAGCATACAAAATTTTATTTCCCAGTCCTTAGTCATACCTCTCCACATTAAAAATAATCACTTACAGTGATTTTTCCTTTAATCCTTGACAGCAAGCATCAAATTTCATCTAAGAAAGTGCAAAAAAGATATCTCTATGGAAAGAACTGGTCTATTTTGCCTGATCTGTATACAGCATGTAGTTTTTGAATTTTTTTGTTTCTAGCAGAATAAGCTAACTTAAAATTTTTACATCTAAGTGAAGCTATTCACTTGCCTCTTGCAATGTGTTGTTAGAGAAAGGACATTTACTGGGAAGGACACAGTTGATAAACAAAAGACTACTTATTGCTTAGCTTAGCTGAACAAGACACTCAAGATACCAACAGATGTTTCTATTTTTATGTCAAAAGAAATTTAAGGATTAGTTCTTTCATGCAGAGACTTGTTTTTTAGCACAGTAGCAACCTGGAAGCCTGAAAGCAAAAATAGCTAATTCAACTAATGTCTGATTCAGGCCCGGAATTTCTGAAAGCAGGATGAATTTGCTCATTGCGTTACGCTGCATGTTAGACTAGTCTGTTGGCAGTGTCACTGCACAGAAAGGGAAACATACACTGCAATAAGGTCAAGTTTTTGGAAAACATTTTGCTTGGAACTCCTTCCACTTGTGGTACACAAACATTCATTAACTATTTAAAACAGTAAGCCAACATCATCAATGTCAAAACACGAAAAGCTTGCCCACAGATTCTTTCTGAACTAAAACAATCTTTTGTTCAAAAGTAATTTTCTGCTTACCTCTTAAATGAGTTTCACTTTCTAGTAAGGAAATGTACAACACCTGCTTAGAATAAGGTGTTTTTCTGAAAACACTGCCCAATTATTAAAACTGCCTCAAAACAATTGCGAATTTTAATCTATGTTAATACATGTAAGCAAGCTAGGCTGTAGTTGGTAAATTTTAATTACCTGTGGATGATGACGTGAAAAAGCAAGCAATTGTACTACTTTTTCCTCTTTATAAACAAATATTTAAGCTTCTAAAGTTGATTGTTTATTTATATATGCCTAAAAGCTGGTATCTAGGCACGAGCAAGGAAAGTCACAGGCAGCACTTTCACAAAGGTCTACAATTGAAAACGTCCTGTTAAGCAACAAGAACTGGCTTGCAAATAAGAAAACATGAAATTTGGCTTTGTGAAGTAATGTAAAACTCTGCTTGGAGCACATAACTAGGGGAATGCCAGATACTATTTAAAATTAAGGACCCTCTCAACTGTAAACACTTCAGAACAACTGCAACATTAAAGAACTCTAATTTTTAATTTAATTTGTCTTTTGACACCAACTTTTCATAAGTGGTAGTGCTGTTCATCTGGAACACTTACATCTTTGAAGTACCGTTGTAAAGTTGAAAGCCTGACATCATGCAGCGCTGCACAGGTATCCCAAGGATATATCTGCTCCTCTTCGGTCGTTGGCAGCCTCTTTGGCTCAGGGCTATTGCGGCATTGCCCCAACACTGCATGAAGAAAAGCAGTCATTAAGGAATGCAGTGGCTATCAATACACTACACAGTTTAGGAAAAAAACCAGGTAATTCTGGTTTGTAGCTACAGTGCTCTTTGTTGATGTTAAAAAGTAAAAAAGTATTAAAGAAACTATCATCATGGCTGGACTTTGCAAACGAAGATTTGGGAGGGTTTTACCCACTCAAAAAGTGGGCGATCCCTCAAGCCTATGCAGTGGATTTTTTAGGTGAGGCACAGCGTGCGCAGAACTGGCCCGACCCTTTACTCCTGAGGTTCATCTGCCAGGGCCTGGCAAGCTTGGACGGTGACAGCGAGGTCCTCAGGATGTAGGTTTGGTTAGAGTATCCTTCTCTTAGATGGATGGCCTTACAGGGCTAAGCGAGCTCCATCTGCCTGGGTTTGGAGTTAGAGTTGTCCTTCTCCTAGGATGGCTGCCGAGCAGCTGACGAGCCCATCCTGCCCGAGGACACACTTTGTCTGACCCTTCAGTTGAGACCTGACCAGCATGGGAGGCCCTACCGGAGGCATAAACCACTGCCAGTAGAGCTCACAACCTCGTAAGGGCACACAAGCTTCTCCCCCACGACAAGGGGGTATTCGTGGAGAAGTAAAGTAACTATATACTGAACACTGTGCTTTTGCACTTGTACATAAAAGAACATATATATATGTATATTTTACACACAGAGACACAAACTCCAATCTGCATACAGACACACTGATGGCTGTTTAATTTTCTTTCTGTTTCAATACTGATTTTCCTGCTGCATTTGCAAAAGCTAACAGAAACTAGAAGGTAATTAAACTGCTTGGTTTTTATCCCGAACGTTTATAAGTTTTCTCAACATCCTTAGGAGTTACATATGTGCCTCACAGAGGACCATCCACAAAAGGAGACTGTTTCCAGGCTGCATGAGACACAACAGTATTTACACACATGTGTTAAAAGCAGCAGGAACACTTGTGTGTTCTTTCTTCACACACTCGTGTGTGCTTTCTTCACACACTCGTACCTGAGGATGCCTGTAATAGTACAACTAGCCCTGTAGGTCTGTCTTCAGTAGAAGGTCCGCTTTGTCCACAAATAACACAGTCATATATGGCCTCAGAAACGTGCTGCTCGGATGTAGCTACCTCCATAGCAGTATCAGCGTCCGGGGATTCTACAAAGGAATATGTGCATTTATATTAAACAGAGGCAAAGAAATCCAACTGCATCTGCACTGGGGTAGTAATGAAAAAACTCCAAAATAATTTCTCTAGTTTATCTACAACTAAAACTATAACAGTTATTCGAAACTAACCTCTCTGCTTCAAACAAAGACACCCACAAAAAAATGAAGGACATGTTTTCCAATTTGCAAAATTATTTCCTGAGGAATTAAATATTTCATTCAAGTTTTGTATTAGACTTGATCGCTTTAAAACTTCTGTAGAACAGAGATCTAACATTTATTTCATTAGATACTATACTAAAAAACTTAGAACACAGAGAGATGAAAGGCAATGGATATGAATATCTAGTAAAACCTGACGTGCTCATAACTGACTGAAACAATTAGAAGGACAAAGTTAACCTGGAGACCTTAGAAATAAGTTTCTGGTGCTTAGACATGGTGAATGAAATGTGCAACTAAAACAGGAAGTTTTTATTTTAAAGACTGTCCCTGCTTCATATTCAGAATTTGGTTGCATTAAGAAAGTAATTAGATGCAAAGCAGCACATATTTTATTGTACACAAGATGTACATGAGATGTACCAGAGAGCTGGTTGTCTAATGGTCCACGTCACTACTTGCATAGATGCACAGACGGAAAGGTTGAAGGCTAAGCCCCAGATCTGAAGTATCACAGCCATGGCCCTTGACATAGCTTTGTTCATATGACAATTGGCAGTGCTGGTTTCAGGGCACGCCATTTTACATTATGTTACAATCAAAAGTAAGAATTCTCTATTGGCTTGAAAGAAAAGCACCTTAGCACTAAATGATCCTCGCAGAAACATGTAACAGTCAGGCTCTTGATGGAGAGTATGAGAGGGTCCTTTCTTTCTTTTCTAGAAAATAATTTTTCCAAAGAAAACACTTCCTCCCTACCTTCAACTATGCCCTGTATCTCCCTGAGTAAGCGGACCAAGGTACTGCACAGAGAACCCAGAAACCTGGAGTAGAGCAACAGTCCTCATGCAGAATTGCTTTTAGGAGAGCTGCTGTCCTCTGAAGGTGCATGACAAGTTCAGGACAGAAGGTTGCTGCCCTAAGGAGAGCGTTGGGTGCCAGGTAGTGTATTTCTTTCCTATAGAAAACTTCATGCAATACTGTCACTCACAGGGCAGAATCAAAATGATGCTGTTTTAGTAACTACTGATTTCCCAGACAGTTGTTGAGGGTCATATGAAAACATACCCTAGTCTTCACTGACATGCAGTTGTTAATATTGTACACACGTCTATCACCATCTAGTGGCAGCCAGATGTACAATAAGAGAAAAAGCACATTGCATCACCTGCAAAACCTCCAGAAAACCCAGAAGCCAAACAGCAGCACAGGAGGGAATAAACACCAATGTTATTTTTTATATTTCACATCACCTCCTAACTGTGTAATGCACACTCATGTGCACCTGTATCAAAACCATAGCACAAGAATGACTAGAGTTTCAGCCTTATTTCATTTTTTCTAAAATATGGTCAATACAGCAGAAATTATGCATCCATTCAATATTTTTCAAAGTGGAGAAAAAGAATACAATGTGTCAAACTGATTTTGAAAAATTCAATGGAAGCCCACAAAATCAGTCAATATTTAATTTAATTAAAGTAACATTTATCATCATAGGTTGCATATTTTTAATGTGAAGGGAAAAGACAGAACTTAGTATTTACAAAGTGTTTCAGCAATGCAGTACATGCAATCGGTACTTCCACTGCCCATGTGCAATAGGCACATAAAAATCAGGCTAATTTAAATTTAGCCCAATGATCACAGTCAAATGCATGCTTCCTTCACAACTCTTTAGGTCTAATGGTAGGCTACTTTGGCACTTAATAACATTTCAAGGAAACTATGCTTCCAGCACCAAGGACGACTGCCTAATAAAATAATTTCCACCAGAGGTAGTGAAAGAAAACAAAGGGAAAATGGCAAGTAATTAAAATCTCCAATAATTAAGCATATCTGAAAAACTGCTACCAAACAAAACCCCTCAATTCTTTTTCAATGGACTGTGATAAACCTCAATTATTCAGACTGGTTGTTAGCTTCTTTGGAAGATAAGACTCAGGCTGTGGTCTGTCTGAAAGGGTACATTTTGTAACTGTAATTCCAGGTTTGAAAATTATCATTGGCAGTCCAGAAAAAAAACAAAGCAAACTATACATACAGCAAAGATCTCAATCTTGTCGTCCTTGCCTTCCTGAGTTTTGCTTCTGTGGAAGCAGATGACCCACCATCTATGTGACCTACACCTGAATCACCACCAAGAACTGTCACATAAACAAAGCAACATCATTTGCAACTAAAAGATCAAGGATAATTATTACTCCCTTATTTTGCACAATCCTCCACCATTTTTTTTCAAAGAAATATCTTCCTAGTGTCAGAAAAGTACCCTTTTATGTTATGTCCCAAAACAACACTGTCCTATTAAATGCCAAAGGCATCCTTTGCCAGCCATTTGCCAAAACACTTGAAGTATGTTACTCCTTCACCTTTCCAACAGGTTTTGTAGGACCCTGCAGTTTTGTTCTTCATAAAAACCACTGCTATCCAAATCAAGATATCTGTCCACTCTGACAATTCAGGAAGCAGGCACTGGCACCAGGAGAGCAAGAGAGCCCAAGGTGGCCTTAGTGGCTAGGCTGAAGCACAGCCTGACGAGCCAGGCAGCACTCACATGACACTGCAAGTGCCCTGCCGTAAAGCTATGGATGTTCACACTTCAAAACACTGACTCTCTAAAGATTTAACCTAAACTGAATTCAGAGACTTGTCCTAATGATACCAATGTGTGCAAAGAAGGAACAAATAGAAAATACAAGGTGAGACACATGGTATTGATACAAATTCACCAAGTTTCTCTCATGACATTTGTCTAATGTTGTCATACACCTCATCCCCTTACAGTGGTTCTGGAGCTTTTCTTTGTCCTTGTGAATTATTTCAGACATCTGGATAAATATGAGTCAAAACAGTGAAGGAGGACGAAAATATTTAAACTGTGACAGAAATCCATGGTAGAGACAAACATTACCATTCCCAAGAGCATCTTAAAAAGTTATTTAGCTTTGTTCAGTTTTGTACCAATAGAAGCGAGAGACATGAAGTTACAAACCCCTGCAATTTCCTACCTCCTAACCAATACTGATCAGTCTGCTAAAAGCTAGCACACTGTTTTATTGCACTGCTGCCTGAATTACATTTCTACTCTCTAAAGGTGCATCCTGTTACTTCCCCTATCCAGCAAAACCCCAGAACTGAAAGGGCTTTGTAAACACAGTAAATATAGTTCACAATCTCCACCGACTGCAGTTAACATTTGTCCTGCTGTACACATTGTGTCAGAGCAGTCCCTTGGCATCAAAGCAACCATTAGTATGCTAATATTCTTTGCCCTGACCCAGCATACATATTCTCAAGAGATCAGTACCTAATTTATTTTTCTATCTGGGTTCAGAAGATTGAGTGTTAGGAAATGTATGTCACCTTGCATTAAAACTCTGCACTTCGCTAAGGAACATTTGCTTGAAGGACAAAATGACATCCTGCTAAAACACACATCATAAGAACACCACAAAAGACCACCTGCATACTTATCAAAAGGCATTAAAACAAAGTCACACTTCAGAGGCAACATTACTACTGAAGAAATGCGCAGAATCTTCATATTTATAATTAACAAATTAACTAATTTAAAAATTTTCACTACAATGTATTTGATGAAGCTGTTCAGCAGCTTGCCTGGAATAGATCATAATATTTAGTGTTTTAAAATTCAGATAAACAGATCTTTGCAAATACCACTGTAATTTGTTAAAAGGCTACTATTAACCTGAACAGTGATTTATTTTTGTTCTTATCCAACTCCTGCCTAAAGGTAGTGAAGTCTCAAAAATCTCTTGCAGAGTTCCACATCACAAGATAAACCACAGTCCCACACAGAGAAAATGCCCTCAAAGACATCAAAGCAGCCACAACCAGGAGACCAGAAGACCTGTGGAGCTGAAACTGCTACTACACGTTTGACTCTCTAGACATTCTTCTCAGATTTTCCAAGAGCTCTATCTGCTGTTCTTAGAACGGTGTTTCTTGGGCTATTTTTCTATTTTTCTCGTTTATCCTGCAGTCAAACAGCTAAAGACAGCACACTGGCTTCTGTTCTCTCCTAGTTCATTAACATAAATGTTTCTAAGTTTCACCTAATTACTTCCAGGCAAGCTTGAATGGCAATGCAGTTCTGCAGACGTCACAGAATATAAATAGAAAGTAAAAGGGGGCACAAATGGAAAGTGCTACATAATGACTGTAGAAAAAAATTCCAATTATGTGAAAGAAAATGCCAACCTTTATTTTCAGAATCTCAGATGAATTTGTGCATTTCAGTTCAAATAAATAAATTCTGCTGGTAAAATGAGACACATTTAATACTGAATAATTAACATGTAATTGGGTAGCTTCCTTTTAAACCATGCTTCATTGCAGCATCACAACAATCATACATAGAGGAATACCTCAGGTGGCTCTGTGCACTCTAACAAACACTTTGGCAAGTATTAAGTTTATAGGGTTTTAATAAAATAATCTTTAAGCTTTGGCTATTCTCCATTACTCCTACCACCTTCTCAACACATTTTATTTCAGAGTATTTTCAGCCTTCTACACTGTCAATAGGAAGGTATTGTGAAATTTAAAGTGCTATATTTGAAACCAATTACACATTTTATTACTGAATCACATCTACTTTTCATAGATAAAGTTTTAAAAGATGATGATGATGAGAATTTGTCCAACTGACACCAACTGAATCAGCAATAAAGTGAGGGAGCTGAGGCCTCAGCATCCCTACATTTGGCAGTGTTATTACTGTTATAAGTTATCAAAATGAAGAAATAAACCTGCTGCTGCTGCTCTTCAATCTGTAACAAAAGCAACAGGTCACAGAGTTTGAATATGTGAGAAGGGAATGCATTTTAACTGACTGCTTCCAGTACGAAAAGATTCTTTTTTTTGTTGTCAAACAGCAGAAGTAAACTTATTACTTACAGTAGTTTTAAATTGAATCCCTTCAGAAAGACTAGTTTCAGAATTCTTACATCTTGTGTTTTAAAATTAGTATATCGATAGTTTCTGAAACCTTTTCAGTTATCTGCTGTTAACATATAAATTATTTAAACTATTGCACGCTCAAGAACTTTTTAATGCACAATCATAAACCCAAAGTAACCTTTATGTCCTGTAGATTCAATATATTCTTTAGCATGTGTATTCAGCAATATCTGCCCTATAAAAAATAAATTTAAGCCTTTTGAAAAGTATTTAGTGAGCAAGTGAATACGCAAGAAGAATATGAGGGGAGGGTTTTCTGTTTGGTTGGGGTGGTTGATGGCTTGAGGTTTTTTGTGTGTGTGTCTTTGTTTGTTTTTTAAACTGTTTAAGTAAAAACCTTAATACTAACATGGAGCAAAAGAAAAAAAAGCAGTCAACCCCACAAAAACTTACCAACATCCATGGCAGTTTCCATGAAGCTTTTCTGCCTTGAGGCAAATTCAGCCAACAATTTCTGTTGCCTTTCTCTAGCCTTCTGTCGTCTGAATGAAAGAAGAAGGGAGAAGAGTTAAAAAAAGAAAAAAGGCATATATAAAGAACAAAAATACTTCAGAATGTCAGGGTGATTACAGTTACCACCTTAAAAAATATCACTCAAAATTCAGATTTTCTGTAAAAAAAGGAATAATTTCCAAGCCTGAATAATTTCCAAGCCCGAAAAATTTCCAAGCCTTTTTTTAACATTTCTGTAAAAAAAGGAATAATTTCCAAGCCTGAAAAAGGAATTTCTTGCTTTAAAAGTGGAGTTTTTTAAGAAAGCGGTGTTATTTTCTTTTGAGTCTGAAACACCCTTCAGAAGACTAATCTGTCAACAGATTAGGACATAACATAATGAGAAAAAGAACCCAAGACCTTACTCTTGAAACTTCTTTTTTGTTACACATGGGAAGAACAGCAGAGTTCAATGTCAACTGTTGTACAAAAACATAAATTCATGTGAGCAATCAATGTTTACAAACTAAAAATAGTAATAATAGTCTGCCTCACTCCCTTTTGATATCAAGTTTGATAGCAACAGAAATAATAACAAATACTTTGTTTTCCAGCTAAGGCTCCTCACAGTGGTTCTATCCCTCTCTACCTCCAGCCAAGATTCTGGTCACCAACAGCTTTTCCACCTGGACTTAAAAAGCTTGAGATTGAGTCCAGATTAAAAGCCCTTATGTCCCTGGAGCCAAGCTGATTTCATTTTTTCCTCACTGTTTATCACAGCTCTGGACGTACAATTGGAAGACATCAGAGACTTACTCTATTTGTCTATTTAAACTGTGTTAGTAACCTGTACAGGGTTATATGACCACCTATACAACTCCCTACACAAATACATACTGCAGAAGGTAGAGGAGTATTGACAGATGTAAAAAGCAAAAGAAAAACACACACTCTTTCTCCTTACTTTGGCAAGAGTGTACAAACAGAGCAAATGGGAGAAAGGAAGTGGGAAAACCAAAGAGAACCCCTACCCCCCCAGCTGCTCACCACATGAGACACACAAAGACCCACAGGCCCTCCAGCTGGGGGGTTTATGCAGCACCTCCTCCCCAGTGCAGCTGTGGGAGCTCTATCACAGCTGCACGTTTTGTGCAGCAGCATTTACAAGGAATTTCTGCCCTGGTCAGAGATAATTCAGATAACTAATATGGAATTTAAAAACACCACTTTGTGTCTGATACACTGATGGATGAGTTGTATTTAGTTTAATTATCAGTGTATTGGCACAGGAACAGGCATGCATAGACCCAAAGCAGCTCATACACTGTAACCTGTTATCCTGCAGTGGCCTGCTTGTATGTCAAAGCTTCGAACTTGTTTTCTTAGAGGCATTTCAAAGACCCAAATCTCTCTGCCCATTTATCTGTTACATTTCTCAAAATAACTTTTATTTACAACAACATTAAAATTCATAGTTCTCAGGATCAGACCAGGGCATTTATTGGACCTGGTTTTATTTATTTCTCCCTGGAAACTTCTCAATATACACCTTGACTAAAAGCAGAGTGACTGTAAATAGATGCCTTTAATAAGACGGCATAAACAAACTCTGACAGATTCAGTACAGCTCAGTAATTTTCCGTGATGGCCCATGGGAGTACGACACTGGAATTGAAAAAATACTGCAAGCAGCTCAAGCTCACTTCTAGTTCTGTATTTCAGTTTCTATGGCAACAATTCATTGCCTGAGAAATGCCAAGTTTGTCACTGTATGTTGAAATAACCAAAAAGGGTCACTATTTAACATGCCTAGTTTGCTCTGTCTTCACTGACAGAAAACTGGCTTCAGGGGGAAATTAAAACAAAACAATGAGAAAAGCATAAGTTTAGACCTTCTAGATATCATGCTGTCCATCAATCAACTTCATGGGTCCACCATGGGAAGAAGACAATAATCACTCAGAACAACAAACAACACAAAACATTTATTTTCATCATTGTTAGCCTCTGAACTTAACTGGAAAAGTGCTGCCAACAGATCTCTGGGAATACCACATCCTTTGTGGAGAGAAAGGAATTATCCTTTTCTATACAAAAAGTTACTTGTTTCATCGATTCCTGAACTTTCCTTGTACATAAATCCAGCACTACTGAGTACCACAATACTCATTTGGTGTCCAAAATGCAGCTGTGTTTTATCTAACGCAGCCATTCATTCTGCCTTTCTCTGATAGGCAATTTTACATGCTAGACTTTGACTATTTCTCCTATTTATACAACTATTACAAGGGATGTTAAAACTATTAACTAAACACTAGCAAGAAAAAAATAATTCTACTTTGTAAAGTATGGAACTTATATAAGTACATTATATCTATTTTTTTAATTTTTTTTAATTATCTGTAATTTTCAAGTACAGTGTAAGTCCTGGACATATCTAAAGGAATTTAAGGAAAAATTATTTTTAAACAAATAAAAATAGCAGGATAAATAAAGGTAATCCAGAAACCAATTGAGTCAGATGACTGCATGTTTCTACCCAGATTTCTAGATCCATACTCATACAGTTTGGTTATATAAACGACTCAAAATGTTGCAGGAACAAGACCTCAATCGTCTTCTTGCCCACTCCAGCGTGTGCTCTGCCTCTGCTTTAGCCAATGTGGTAAGTACTCTGACCTTAACTGCCCTCTCTCCATGCCCCAGCCTTCTAACACTGTCCCCATCCTCTCGCTTCAAATACCATCTTCCAGTCTTTGGCACTGACCAGCTGCCAGTCCCTTCCCACTGCCTCACTCCAGACAACTCTTTCCAGCTGAGTCTACCATATCTCCCCAAATGTCTCTGTCTTACTCATGCCCTCCAGACATTTGCATTCCTGTTGCACATTCTCCCTCTCCTACTAACTCTCAAGACTCCAATCTTGCCCACTGAGATTTTCACTGATTTTTTTTTTTTTATTTACTATTTTGACTATTTTCGTCCTGACAACCTGGTTTTTCTGTAACATCTCCACTTGCCAGTTTGAGTCTTCTCATATCAACTATTCACTTGGCCTGCCACCTTCCCTTTGCTCACTAGTACATTGGCCACAAGGCGTAAGGTTTCTCCTTCTAATTGCAGTTTCAACTCTGCCCTTGCCACTCCGAGTTTTCACCTCTACTTCTCAGCTCCAGCTGCTGTCCTCTAGGCATCTGAACTAGCTGATTCCTCTTCCATAGGCCTCTCATGCCAACACAAGATTTGCTGACAATGAAAGAGAAGCAGGCTCTCTGCATCCACTTTCAATATTGCTAATAATCTGGGGGCTCTGAGGACTCATTTTGGCCTAAACCTCAATGTCAAAACTGTTTGAGCTTTTTCCCAAAAACATTTTAGCCCAAGACAGACATCTGGTTTGCAGGTTTTCAGGCAATATAATAAGAAAACATAAATTTAATTTTTTTAAAAAATAATCATAAAAAAAATTAAAAACTAACTTTGAAAACTGAATGGGTCAGATAAGCAAAAAAGGTAGAATAACCAAACCCATATATATTAATCAAAACCAGAAACAATCATGGTGCGATGTGTGCATGTGCTGGAACAGGCAAAACAAATAAAAATTATAACCGCTTTTGTGGCTTAACCTCAACATACCACAATCTTAATTCTACACCTTTGTATATATGAGTGGTATACATGGCAACACGAAGGGTGAGCAGGTATATCAAAGAAAATAATTATGAAAGTTTCCTAATTTAAAGAACTAAAATACAAGGTGCAGATTCCACTCCAGTACCCATGTCAGTCATATATATTCAAAATGGATAAAAAGAACTGTAGAATTAAGACTATTCCTTAAATATGCAGTTCATGCAAAAACTTAGAGACAGATCAATCAATACATGCACAACACACCTTGTCCTACTGCCCCTTTACTTTGTTATTAATGTTACCTTTCTTCTTTATCCAAAGTTTTCTTCTCTGCAGAACTAATCTTTTTTGGCGGTACGGGAGGAGTCACCTTCCTGCATATCTCTTCAATTATACGTTTATTCAATCTGCTCTGTACAGCAGCTTTCAGCAAAATTCTTTCTACTGCTGTCATTCCATCACCGTGAGAGTATCTCGGAATTTCGGGGTGGATTAAAACATCCACATCATCCAGCCATGGAGGATAGTAAGAGTTTTGTTTTCCTGAGAGTTTGTGATGCAATTTAATCAGCAAGGACAGTATGCTTTCCTTGACTTCTAGAATGGCTGTGGTGAGTTGCGGAGTTGCACCAGGTGCTGACCATTTCATGGATGTTTTGGGCCGAACCACCTGATTGGCCTCACTGGTGTTCCGATTGATGATCTCCTGAAATTTCTTTCTACGTTCTGCCACCAAACTGAACACTTGAGCCGTTCCCGAGTTCTTGGGGAAAAAAAAAAAAAAAAGATTAATTTGCAAAATACACGTATAAACAATATATATTTATAAAACCTTAGGAAATATTTTAAGCTAGGAGGGAAAGCATGAAATTTAAAGATTCTTCTCTCCTCCCAAAACGTACTGAAAAATAGGACAGCAAAATAGACTGCATATCATATTTTTATACAAGTCTGTTACACGCAGCCACAAAAAAAGCCAAGTACAAAATTAAAATATCCATACCCAAACAATTAGCAACTGGTCTTGTCCTAGTCTACCCTACAATTCTGTTCTCCAAGTAGTATTTCCTTAGTTAGTCCAGAATGGTAATAATTTCAGTATCTTTACATTATTTAAACGCCTTTATTCAAGTCTACTGAGCCCTACTGCACAACATAACTCTTAATGTCACACAGGTGAACACAGGTAAGTGCACGCCCCGCCACGGGCACTGTCCGTTTTCTGTGGATTTATTAGCGGAGATCCAGAAGCCACACATCCATACTGGCAAGCAGGACTTAAGAGTGCAGCTACGTTAATGACACAGCCCTTTCAGATCTCCCTATCTTACACTACTCTTGCTTTCAGTACTAAATTAAGGATATACTGAATCCATAGCAGAAAGATATTTATTGAATATTTTGAACACAAAATTCAGAACACTAACATTTTGCTCTCTCCTTCTCAGAAGACTGAGCAGTTAAGAAATATCAAATATGAAAATAGGATTCTGACAATCCTCTCACCTACCTTACATTTTAATCTATTTCATGTCATCTCCCTCTTTTAGATTTTATCTATTTTTCTGACATTATCATGCAAAAGAAATATATACTGTACTTCATTATACCTGGCATACAGTCAATCCCAACACAGATTGTATCATCTATGGGCTACGAATCTTTCAGGATCCCAGCATCAACATATTCATTTGTTTTCACAACAACAACAAAACTGCTATTAATCATTCCAAATGTACTTTCAACGTAAGGTTAAACTTACCTAGATTCAAGAAAGCTAAGACTATTTTACATTATTAAATGTTAGTAATATCTTGGCAAGACAAAACAGGCCTAAACACAAAGCTCAAGCAGTAAGCTATCAATGACATTTTTTTTGTTTCATAAAAAGCTTTAATTTCAAGATATGTATTAAAAACATAAGGACGTTTTGTTGCTTAAAAGTCTACCACCTAAGATTACCATCAAGAACATGAAAAAAGCATGAGTTCTTTCAATATGAATTGCATGAAAACTCAGGAAAATTAGAAGACTCCACTGAATGTTAAGATGAGCACAGTTAAAGCCACATTGCTAGTTAATTGCTTAGGAGAACAAACTGCACACAGATCTACCTCTCTCTGGAGGCTCTTCCGCCTTGAACTCTGGTAGATTGAGGACAAAAAAAGTCATTAAATATATCATTTGGAAAAAAGTATCATTTGAAATAACTATTTCTTCTATTAGTACACTTAAAAAAATTACTGAAGGAAAAAGAATATCCTAAGAAATGAATACAAATAGTAACAAAAATTCTAACAAAAAAATCAAAACAAGAAATAAACCAACCTGGAGAAAGGACTAGTATTTGTATATACTCACTTGCGATAAAGCTAAACCATCGGAACTTGTACTTGCAGGTGGTTCCCTCTTCACCTCTGGAGCAGTTTCTGGTACTCTCACTCGGACATAGTTAATGAAGTGGCGCATGTTAGAAACCAAGTTACTACCTGGAAACCAGCTATCATGGCAACGCTCCTGTCCACCTGCAGATTCCTGTAACAATTAAAAAAAAAATCAGTACACTTTGTCTTATCAAAATAATTTGTGCTGCTTTTATAACTGTATTACAGTGGCCATCATCTCTCCACGAAATAGGAACAGTACATTGAACACAATGTACCTCAACACCTCTTAAAAATTATGATGACTGATGCCTACTGTGGGCACCACAGAGCTCACAAATACATAAATTTAAATACTTGTTTTGAATATAATCAAATACAGCCAAATGATACAATACAATACCTAGCTAGCAGAGGTAAAAGGAGCAATGAAGAGTAATCCAAAACAGTACAATCTAAGAATAATACAAAAAAAATCAGAACTATACAGAAGTCAATCTCTGAAAAAAAAAAAATGTGGCAAACCCTTAGACATAAAATCAACGTCACACAGAAAAATTATGGAAGTCGGGTAATTTAAGGGAATCTAGAATCACAAAAATGGCTCTTTATATTCAAATTCTCATCAAAATTTGAGTTAAAATTCCTGCTAATTCTCATTTTAGAAGACACAGACCTTTAGCAGTAGAAGTTTCAATTGAAAAATCAAGAAATGTAAGTGATTTTTAGACGCAATCATTTTTAATTCACAGAGTAGTAACCATCTAATCAATCTGTTGTCAGGTTATATATACATACACAAAATGTTGAAAAAAAGGAATTCTTCACAACAGTGTGTTTTAGTTCTTCCCTGTGTAAGTAAATACAGATTTTTTTTTTTCTAACTCCTACAGTAAAATCTGTTTTTAAAGAATAATGAATAATTAGACAACATCTTTATATTTTAAAGCAAAAGATGGTATTTATTCTTACCTCTTCATCTGATTCTTGTTCTGGAGAATTTTCCAACCCCAGCTCAATCAAATACAAAACCATGCAAAGCACGTGCTCTGATAAATTCTGATGATCCATTAATATCTAAGCAGAAAAACAGACATTGACATCTTAGAAGATTAAGGCTACAATATATCTAAACTTAAAAAGTGTTCTGAATAATGCATTCTGGACTCCTCAGTTTTTATATGCATATATTTTTTTAGGTTGATTAAAGATTACCTTGAGGTTTAGGAAAAAATAAACCTTTGATCATCACCATAAAAGCAAAATTTAATTTTCCATCTTTCCAGTCAAAAGTTATTACTAGTTGAGGCTGTGATTTACCATAACACCAAAGTGCCAGGTAGAGCTGCACAGACACCACTACTGTCATGCCTTCCCTCCCTTCTTAATGTGATCCATCACCATAAGGCCCCACAATACCCTGGTCCTTCAGGCTATGCCTAAATAACTGAGAACGCCAGAAGGGTCAACATGAACTCAGTTCACAAAAGCCTCCATATAATTTTTTTTTAGTTACAAATAATAAACAACCTTATCTTTAAATTAATAAATGCCTGTATCTTTTTTCTAATACAGCTTTTAATGCATTAAGAGGAAGACCCAGTGCTGCTGAAATTAAAACCAAGGACAGCTTTCCTCTTCAGAATACTCTTGATTTATAAGGGAAAAAAAATCAAAAGCCTGCAACTTACCAAAAAAAGTGGATGAGAAAATATGATTAAAAATTCATTTTAGAAAGGCTACTATAAAAATTAATTTTTTTAGGGTGTAGTCTAATAAAGTTTTAAATATGATTTGGTTTCCGAAGTATACTAGACCATTAGAAACATCAGAGAGATAAAATTCTTTTAAAAATATGCTGTTTTACAATAGCTTTTTTTAAAAATAAACGCTTGAGCAGCTGATTTAATCAAACCCAAACAAATCTGAGATTATAGAGCCTATCTGATTAAAAAGAGGACTCAGTATTATGTTAGTATGAAGACCATGTGCAATTGTACTAGTCAGAATCAAAAGTCACATTAACCAACATTTTTGAAAAATAAAATCATCAAATATAATTTACTGTTGTTCTGTAGGAAATCCCAAAAGTCAAGGGATACAATAAAGGCTGTCACAAACTGGCAAAATTTCAGAAATACACCAGACATTATTTAAGGCAATCCACATGATCAATCACAGTGTATTTTCTACCATCCATAAATCTGGTAGAGAAGTATTTGGCACTCCAGCTAAAACATAACCCTAGAAATGTTAAGAGTCTCAAGATTTAAGCCCTTTAGGCTTCTCAATGAAAAAAAAAAAAAAAAAGAAAAAAGCAGCCAAAAACCCCCAAGCAAGACAGTAAAAGATGATGTATTCCTTCCCCACATTTTCCCTTTTTGTTTCACATCAAAATCTTACTTCATCTTCTACATAATCCCAAGATGTCCTTTCCTTCAGCATCAGACTTCCTATCTTACAATAGATATTTTCTATTCAACAGAAACTTAACAGAGAAACAAAACAGTTTTAGGAAAGCTGAGAGCACTTAAAAGAGCACAAAAGCAAAGTCCGCCCAATAAAGGCACTACTCAATCAAACCATTCTTTACAGTCCCTCATCTGCCTCTGCAGCACACTGCTTTGAAAGCATTTTCAAAGTACAAAGTCCCACTTTCTTCAAAAAAGCATGAATGTATTTCTCTTAAAAAACAGCAGACAACTAGAGAAGACAAAACCAAACACAACTTAAGAGGCATCAATTATCTCTAAAAAACAAGTGCTATAACATTATCAAAAGCCAGAATGTATCTGGGAAGTGATGTTAGAACCAGCTGCAGTTATGAGATCTATTTGCCAGGATGTAAACCAATCAAGGTTGCATAAATTTGAACAAGCTGATGATGCCTTAAAACTCTGCAATGGGAGCCAAAGGAACACCACTTATGCCACTGTGCTCCCTAAAACCATCACAGAAGAACAACTCAAATGGCATCTCTGATGGTTAAGACAGCATTCCTCAAAGCACAGCAGGACTGTTCATCCACTTGGGAACCTGACTTAGTGTGTGCAGGTATGAAATACTCATTCATGAAGGTGGTAGAAAAAAACCTCATACTGGATATAGGAAATAAAATAAAAATACTATAAGAAAGCCACCCCACTACTCTAAATAAACTTTAAAAAATCATGCTTTTAAGAACTTTTGTAGAAAATGTGGAAGTAAAACACTAGACTTGATGAGAGTCATGACTGTACCTTGTAAAGAAGCGTGAAGAGCACGATGTGCAGGGTTTTACAGTGCAAAAGCTTTATGAGACCTTTGTAACTTGGATGTAATGGTGTCCTCTTCTTGTAAGGAGGCCATGGGTTTCCAGGGAATTTACCACTTTGCTTTAAACTGTTGAAACAGATGTTAAATGTTGAAACTTCTGTCAACAGTGCAATAGTGTAGAGAACTGCCACTGCTACAGACAAGTATCCTGCATTCTTACTGTTTAGACTGACTTTATAACAATAAGCATTTCTAAGTCACTTAATGTATTTAAGTAGCATTCAAAAAAATTCACACTGACTCCAGTGTTACATTTCTGTGGATTATCACTGTCTAAAATTACCTTAATTTATAACATTAAACAACTTTTTCGGTACTGCTAGGAATTTAGGCATTCCATTTTCATTCTAAGAGACACACAGAGGAGACAGAAAACTTTACTTCACGCAAAACCACACTGATCATCCAACAAAGACATCTCACACCTGTAAGAATAGACTACAGGCTACACCAGGAAATGCTATCCATAATTGGCTACAGCTGACAATATCAGTGCTATCATATGTACGACTTTAAAAATTAAGTGTTAAGTTCAACATGGACCAAAATTTCTAATGGTAAGCTAGAATCCAGTGCAGTAGAAAATGTAATTATTTATGAGAATACTACCTCACTCAAAATCACTTAGAGTATACATTTTTGATGACCCTCTGATTTAATGAAATAACCACAGGGGCACAGGATTATTTCATTATGTTTATTATTATAAGGGGGCTTTAATCTCGAAATTAACTCCCAAGGTGTGAAATAAGACAATCAAAACCAGCTGAAATAGAATTGGTAAGAGCACACAGCTGTAAGGGATGGAATGTTAAGGGACAGAATTAAGACTGAATCATCTTCCTTAAAGTGTTCCACCAGTGGTTTTTTATCTGTACACCAGAATTTGATTCACCTATGGTTTCTGTTGTTATGATTGAATACTTAGGAAAAAAATCAGATTGTCTTCAATATAATTTCAAAACACAGGACACTGATATTACATTTAATGTACCTAAGTGTAAAATAAATAAAAATAGATAATGTTGCTTTAATTAATTTCTAACTGATTTTTAAACAATATCTTTGATTAAATATTTTATCTGTGATGACTTTCACTACTTTGTCTGTGCCACTTCAGATGTATTTTTAAATACTTATGGAAGAGCAACAGAGTAGGATAACAAAAACTCCAATACTGCGTAGACTGTTTACTCAAGGACAAATCTGGGGGGCCTGAAAACACAGATAAAGACATTAGCATTACCAGAGAGTGAAAACAAAAAAACATGTTGTGCAATGAGCAACAATATGATGTTACATTGCCAAAAATGGTCCAACTTACAATGCTGTGTATCTGTCCATTGCAGACTGTACATCTCTACGGTAAACTGTTCGAAGTATTACCATGACAGGGTCAAACTCCTTATCCCAAACTTCAGCTGTTATTTTAAAGAAATTGCATGTTAACATTCTCTTTAAAGACCTTGTATCTTATTCTAGAGTCTCTTCTTAATTAGCTTTAACTAGATCATTTTATATAATTTTTCAGCAAACTGTGGCAATTTTTAGTAACTCTTAGTAATAATACTTAACATACTAATAATTATGACTATGTATCAACATAGAAAAATATTTTTTGTAAGATTTTGATTGGTTTCAAAACAAAAATAGAACACTCTATTAAGGCAATGGATCTTTTCTATTAACAAGCTCCCTGAAACACCTTTTCTGTGGGCATCTTGTTCTGCTCTTTGTCATTTCCAAGTAGATGTAAGAAAAGGTTTACATTATTTTTCATTTGATCCATAATAAGCATTAGCCCTCTTGAAAACAGGAAATAAAGACTGCAGAACGGTTAGCAGGTAGATGACATTTTACTGTTAACTGTAGTGAACCAAGTAACCTCAGCAACATAATTTTTTTATTCAGTCTCAAAAATGGTCAAGTTTCATATCAAATAATATCTGTGATCAATCCTTTACAAACATGTGTTTGTTTTCTAACTGATATTATTTTAGCAATAAAAACTTAGTTACAACTGTTTAATTTAACAGCTCTAGTGTGACATCCAGAGTGGCTTTTCAGAGCAATCACAAACAAAAACATCTCACGAGTCTATCAGGACATCCCATTTAATTGCCTTTTTTTTCTATTTGCATGTTATTAGAGAACAAAACTAGGTTTCCAACTTAAAGCCAAACAAAGGTGTTAATTCCGTTAACTGTTTTGAAGTGCTTAGCTCTCATGGGCAGCAACAGGAAGGCAAGACTCAATGACCCCAAAGGAGGCAGAAACCCAGTGGACACAGACTTTTAGCTCCACCAGCAGGCATAACATAAGTGCTTACAACACTGTTTAAAGTTTTCACTTTAAAATAAGCAGCTTTGCCACACTTTTGAGATTAACCTTCCCCAGGCAGGAAGACAAGCAATCTATACTCCTACAGAGTGGTCTATACTCTATATATTAAGCCCTGCCAAGGTCAACAGTTCTGCAGTTCTGCTGAGAAAGAACACTTAGCACAGTTTTCATCACATATAAAATATGATCAAATTTAGCTTGTGAAAAATCTGGTTTTCCTGGACAGAGTTAACTACTGCAGCCTGAAACGCAGGCCAAGCTTGTTTGGGCTGCTAATGCACAATGAGAAAAAAAAAAGGACTCAGTGAGGGAGCCATACAGGGAATATTGAAAATGCACACACCACACTCATGTGCAGCACACAAATCTACAGAGAGTAAGAAGAACCTGGTTTTGAAAGTTGGTCTGGTTGTGGGTTTTTTTAATGATAGTTAACGGAAGCAAAATCTGGGGATCTGTGAACAAAGTAAATTTCATCCCTTCCCCAAATTTAGGGAAACAAGGGATTAGGGGATTAGAGGGAAAGGATCTCAACATGACTTGCTTTAACTGTGACAGGCAACAAACTACAATTCTTAAAGGCAAAGGTTCTGAGAGCTTATACAGTCTTACAGAGAATATGAAGACTTGAGAGTGTAGTAAACAAAACCATGCCAGCTTTTATTCCTGCAGAAGCTTTTTTAGTTTTTATTACTCTAAGGCGGCATTCTGTATATTGTTACAAATTACTTCAGTATATACTGATGTAAAGGAGACATTTAACAGTTTGTCCCTGGAATAAATTGTTTACTTAAAGTTTAAAAAAATCCAAACACAAAATAATCCCTAAACACCATAATCTAGCATTAGATTTCCTAAATACAAAATGTTGTAATTAAAAATATCATGATATATCTTTTGTTCCTTCACACACTGTTATGAAAAAGACCAGCATTGCACAAGCTCCAGGAACTGGACATGACATAAGGAAATGCAGTTTACATACCATTAACGTTATTTTAAGTACCAAACTGTTAAGCCACCTCACTGCACATTAAGGAACAAGGATGAATCGATTTCCAAAACCTTGGTTCCACAAAATTATTTCCCTGGTTAATTTGTATAAAAGAGCTGTCCTGACTCTTTAATCTCCCAGTACAAAAACAGCAAACAAGTTAGTATAGTATTAGTTCCTACATTAACTCCTCCCCTCCCTATAAAAGCCAGAAAAGATTACAAACCAAATTATTTCAAAATTGTGAAACCCTAGCCTTGTCAGTTTTCAAGGGAGGTACACAGGGCAGGAAGGAGTTAATCCCTCTTCAGCTTTGCCTTCAGCTGAAGCACAACCAGAGCACATGGAGCATTTCAGATCCCTGCAGGCTTATCTGCTCAGTGACAGAAAACAGTAATGGAACACTGAGTTCTTAAATTATTTCACTCCTTTGATATACCAATGCTGTGTTAAATCCAGTTTAGATGACAACTTAGTCAGAGGAAGAAACCTGTCATTTTTGCACCGTATGCATTGGAAAATTATAGAATAATATTCTATATCCTGTTTGTTCTAGACTCTCAGTACTGACTCCGAAAAATATTACAAGATACTAATACAATTAAGCAAAATAAAGAATCAAGGTGTCTTTAATAATCTAAATATGGAGATGTTCAAAGAAAGCATCTTTGCAACAGACATCTCACTGGCGCAAACAGTTCTAAACTCTATTGAACATCAGATTTTTTTAAAATCACATGAATTATTAAATATGCAGATCAGTAAAATAAAAATAATTTTTCAGTTCTCCATTTCCCCTCATTTTCTGAGGATACCTGATTAATGCTGGCTCATTTCAGTCTAGACCAAAATTAATTTATTAGAGACTACTGACAGTCCTTAGCAAAGCTCTTAAATTTAAGCAATAGACAATAATGAAAAAGTCAAACAAGTTTTGAGGGGTTTTAGTGGTGGTGGTGGTGTGTTTGCCTTTTTTGTGTGGACAATGGGGTGCGGTTTTTAACATTATTTGGCAGGTTGGGTTTGGGTGGTGTTTTGTTGGGTTCTTTTTTAAGGAAAAAAACCACAGCAAAACCAAACAAACAGTGACTAGGCATCTTCCCACGGAGTATGCTGCAAGAGAACACAGATTACCATACCTTTAGGTGTATACATTCCTTGTTGCATGGAACCTCCAGGTTCAAAAACAGGAGCTTTAAAGTCAGCAACAGCTGACAGGACTGATTCAAAGCTTAAACTTCCTGGAATAATACCACTTTTAGGATTGGGGTTTTCTGGAATGTAATGTCTCTGTTAAGGAAAGCAAAGCCACGACTATTTTCCTCCCCCCTTGACACTTCCAGTCACTCATTTCACACCAGGTTTCAGCAGTGCTCTGTGCTTACCACAAGAGGTCTGTATGCTCCAGCTGCTAGGAACCCTAACTATTACTGAACAGAATCAAGGCCTCCTAGCTAGGAGCGTAAACTTTTTAATGCAAGGCAATTGCTACATGCTTAGCTCAAGATGTTAAATACTTAATCAGAAATAAACCCCACTATCTGAGGCATATATAAAGTTTCTGCACTTGCCCTTATTTACACACATTTTGTCTCTCTTCATAGAAAACACATTTACAGCGAAGTAGAGAAAAAGCAAGTAATAGCTCAGGATCGATGAACACAGTAAGTAATTCTGCATCTTGGATTGGACAGTTCTCATTTTTGGCAGCAATACTTAACTAACCTATTGACACTACCCAAAAACACAAACAGCACTTACAACTAAGTAAATTTCTGCTTTAGGGGGTGATTGCTTGTACAAATGTTTCACTTATTTTACATAGTTCAGTGAATCACTTAAGTGAATCATTCTGATTGCTTATTTTACACACTTGAGTTACTAGATCATATTATAACAATAATAATTCATATTATATATTTGTAATTATCTCTTCCTATCTTCATATCCCTAATATTTTTGCTGTGTCTAACCCTGGATTGGAAGGTCTTTTATGCTGTCACAACAAGCTACCTAATTTGCCTGCACAGCCTCAGACACTGATAGCAGTAAAACCTGCACATCTGTAATCAGCTGTCTGGGGACATGAACCGTATCCTTGGACAGAAAGAGTCCCTAGAGTTTGTTTTTCTTTCCCCCATAACACATTTACTTCACTCCAATATCAAAGCAACATGCAGGATTGTTATTATTTGCATTTTCAGCTACTGATAGCAAAAGCAAATGTAGTGTAGACTGGCTTCTTTTCACACTGGCAGAAAACCAGCAATAATCAGATAGAGGGGACATTTGGCTCAACTTTCTACAAAGTCACTGGAAAACAGACTTCTTACCTCACACGTTAAAGACTTCTGCAGTCTTATAATAAAAAGATGAGTACAGCATTTTGTATCAAAACTAATTTCAACTATTTAAAAGAATTTGGTATTTTGTAAGAAAAAACAAAATTGGAGCAAATGACTTTGATATCAGCAATATGCAAACAGACCTTTATACAATTTGTTTTAAATGTGTAAGCTAAATATATGTTGCGCTCAAGCTCCAAAATCCTACTGCTACTAACGAGACACCTGTCATTCTCATTCATGCACATCAGTTAACATATTCCAAGGATATGAGATCCAACAATGAACTGTGAGTCCTGTCATTCATACAGAGCTGGGCTACCATCTCCGCTCTTAGGATCTCGTCATCTGTCATTCCTAGAAAAATAGTATTTAAAAAGCCATTAAAATAGCACAATTTTAAAATACACATTCGGGTTTTATTCTACATTAAAAGCATGTCAAACTTGATACAAACTAATATTAATACAGTGCTATAAAAATACAAGGGAAAAAATGCAGGGGTGCAAATGTTATCAAAGACACAATGTCGGTCAGAAAAGACAGGTGCAAATTAAAACTGCCATCTTTCTGGAAAAGACAGGGAATCTACATGTGATCATCTACACAAATCATCCACTTCTATTAAAACCAGTTTTCCTTATTATATTATATCTATTTCCAATCTTTAAGGGACTAAAATTCAGTAACTGGCAAAGAGGAAACCAAGTGTTGAATGCTATAAGTTACTATATGGTTGATCAGCTTTAATGCAGCTACTAAATGCTGAATATAAATGGACATGATTTAATGTTACTTACATGCAAGTATTACTACAGCAGTGACTCTTACCTAAATGTAAACGAAGACTTAACAGAAGGACTAAGAACGTTAAGGCTCCTTCCAGCATGGACCTTTCGTGCTCGGAGTCAAGGACGGTATTCTGATGCTGTGATGCCATCGTTAACAGATCTACTACCTTAAATCTACACAGCAAACAGCAAAGTCAGAAATATAATTCTCCAACATTAAACCACCAATGTGAAGTGTACTGATAACCTCAGGACAGCACTCACAACAACCTAAACAAACACAAAGTGAAATATATGCAAACAAATACACATGAATGCCTTCTTATTTTTAAATGTAGATTTTTATTTAGCTATCTATGGAATGTGCTATAGTGATATTCACTCCCCATGAAAATATCATATATTTACAAACATAAAAAAGCTAATGCAAATTAATCTGTTCTCAAACTCTGATTTTTTTTTTCCAGAAAAGCAGACATGCTTTCTCTGTCTCTTACTACGGTAGCTCTATTTATCTGCTTCTTCAGGCTAGAATATCCTAGCATACAAACATCTATGAAACTTAAAAAACCCTAAAGATGCTCAGAAATGCCTGAAGCTTCACTACTGCACTGTAAATCAGAAGCCAAACCTGTTAAAAATCAAGAGATACATCTTTCAGTAGAACCCTCAGTGAAGTGTTGCTTTTAGCTAGGCAGAATTGTACTACTGAAGATGGGTATCAGATACGCGCTTTTTCTATCTTGTGGTACAAATCAGTCAACAGCTAGCACAACACTGAACAAGACCATTCTCCTTTCAACCCTACCTTTCAAAAACAGATGAAATAAAATAATCTGGGTCCAGCCTAGAGGCACAGACCTGCAGAAAGAGAATAAATTAATTTTATTCTACTAATTTAATAGTTTGTTGGTAAACAGTATTAGCTTGGTTTCTCAGAAAACACAACTTACTTGCAGTAGGTAAATGTCAGGATCAATCATTGAATTGCAGAAATGAGACTGAACATAAGTCATGGCCTGACCTTTAATTTGGAGACCATTTCTAACCCACATGTTGCTGTGAATTTCAGAAAGACTTGCCTGTTCAGGGAGAAAAACCCAAAAAGTTATAAACATTTCAGCAATATTCAGTTCAGTGTAAGCAGATGATCTATATTATTATGGAAACATAGAAATCATAGAAAGGTTTGGGTTGGAAGGAACCTTAGAGATCATTCAGTTCCAACTCCACTGCCATAGACGGGGACACCTTCCATTAGACCAGCTTGCTCAAAGGCCCATTCATTCAACCTGGCCTTGAATACTTCCAGGGATGTGGGGCAGCCACAGCCTCTCTGGACATCCTGTTCCAGTGCCTCACCACCCTCACAGTAACAAATATCTTTGTGATATCTAATCCAAACCACTCTCTTTCAGTTTAAAAACATTGCCCCTTGTCCTGTCACTACATGCCCTTGTCAAAAGTCCTTCTGTGACTTCCTTGTAGAATCACAGAATAGTCTGGGTTGGAAGGGACCTTTAAAGATCATCTAGTCCAAACGCCCTGCAATGATTAGGGACGTCTTCAACTAGGTTGCTAAGAGGTCCATGGAATCTAACTTTGTTTCGAGGGATGGGGCATCTACCACCTCCACAGGCCAACCTGTTCCAGTGTTTTATCACTCTATGGTAAAAACCATCTTGTATCTAACCTAAATTGACATTCCTTCAGTTTCAACTAATGACCCCCTGTTTTACTGCAACAGGCCTCACCAAAATATTTGTCCCCAGCTTTCTTGCAGGTTCCTTTAGAACGCTGCTATAAAGTCTCCACTGACCCTTTTCTTCTTCTTAACTGAACAGTGTTAATTCTCTCAGTCTGTCTTCGTAAGAGAACTGCTCCAGTGCTCTCATCATTTTATGCATCATTACACATATACGTACATACGCACTACACCTTTATATACTTTTTTATACTAATTTACTTCTCCTGAAGAGTGGGGGATGAAAAGGAATATCTGTAAGTTTATGAAACAGACACCACTTTCATAGGAGAGCACATTTCAGACAATGAAAGTGATCAAAGCCAAATAAAGGGATTTAGATTCGTTGGTATTTATTAAAATATTGAAAAGTACTCAAAAATGAAGGTATCATGGTTAAAAAGAAGTTACATCTAAAAGCAGTGATGACAAATGCTGCTCGCTGCCACTAACATAAATAAATCCCAATTTGTAAATGAAAAAAAAAGTCGCAGAGTGCACCTATTGTGGAACTCACTCTCAATTTAAAATGTGAAATTTTCAGATTTGAGTTTCTTTTCAACATGAACTCCATTATATTCCTATAACAATTTTATGTTTTCAAAAGGTTGGCCCTTCCTACCCTTTTGGAGGTGCTGTAGTGAATATTATTACTATGTTCTACTCAGAGTATGATAATTAATGCCACATATTTAATTTTTGAAATAGAAAGTAAAAAACAAAACAAAAAAACCTTAAAAAAAACAACCAACCAACAACAAAAAAAACCCCACACATACAACAACAACAAACACTCAAAACACTAAAAATGTATCCTATTGTCCTAGTTACAGCAGCTGGGACCAGTTTATCACAACAAAAACTACAAGCCGGGGGTTCAAGGACCCTGTGAGGCACAGGAACGTTTCCTGTCTTCACACCAGAGGCTCAGCTGTGGTAACTCCCCTCCAGGGAGGCATTGGCACTTTCACACCCAGCCTGAGGGGGCAGGTCTGCTAATGGGCCATCAGGGGCTGGCACAATAGGCAGTTGCAAAGACCTAGACCATCAAAGATTCCAAAAATATCCCATGACTCAAAGAGTCAAATCACCCATTGTGGAACTCCCCTCCCTGAGGGGAGGTACTGGGCATTCCCATCCGAACCTGAGCATATATAATCCTCAGGTTTGGGGATTTCTGGTACCTCTCGTCGGATCCAGAGGGGACCAGAACCTCAGCAGAACTGTGACTGCCACTCTCAACCAGACTGTGACCTTCATCCTCACCAACAGGTTTTCCTTTCCTTTTGCTCTGCACTCAGGGGGATCACGCCGTGCTCAGCACAGGGGCTAACGAACACCACTCCGTTCATGCCCCAGGGTGCTGGGCTATACATCTGGGTTTTGTGGGTTAAAACCAATTTTTCTCTGTATCACTGTATTTATTGCAATCCTTTTAATAAATCGTAATCTCTCGAGTCAGGTTCTTTTCTCCCACTAGTTTACCTTTATACCAGCACATCTTTACTTGGTATATAGCTTATTTTGATATTCCACAATTAAGAAATGCTTCCCATTGCTAAATACTTCTAAATATACTGAGTTAACCGGTGTTAAAAGAATCAGACAGCAACTACTTTTCCTGTGTGTATCCCTACATCTGCAAAGTCACAAATCTGCCCATACCTGAATCTGAAGTGGGTGAATCATTAGTTTCATCAGCATCTCCTGATCTGGCAAGATAGTATCCAGATCTAATTCTTGGCATTTGACAGCCTATAAACAAAAGCAAGCACAGACTGTACTGAATGATCACATACATCAGGGAATTCCATCTCTGTGACTGCAATATGTGCTTACCTTACTTAAAAACATAGCAAAGTAACGGTGCAGCGGCAAATGAAAAGTAACTTGGTTAGGAGCTGGCTGAAAGTAAAAGAAAGATATTTCAATACAATACATTGAAAAAAACAAACCTACAAATGTCTTTGTTACAACAACCAAGGACAGTATCTTCATGTGATGGACTGACTTTCCAGTTAAGCTAGTATTACTTCATTCCTTGCCTTTCTGATTTTTTCAAGTTTCCCTTAGACAACAGTAATTAATCTCTTACTCTGAATTGACTGAGAGTATTGCCTGCAAAGTGGCAAAGGTGCTCCTCACTACCAGAGCAGAAGACTTCTGTTTTGCCACTGCTTCAGCTCTTCACTAAGCACAACAGTATCAATATCACTGCTTTTAAAACTCACACATCTTAAGCTTGCACCAGCAAGCCTAAGTCACCAAGACTCTAGAAATAAAGGATCTTAGGACTTACCATTGCAACTATTAAGTACAAAGTCTAATTTCAGCAAGACAATCCTTTTTAGATCACTATCTTGAGTGTTGACTTCATTTAAGGGCAGTGAAAGGGGTTGGGAGAATATCACCTCTGAAATTTAATCAGATTTTCACAGTACTTTGCTTAAATTCACTAAGGATATTTACCTCATCTACAAAGTTGATAGCATCAAACCAGTCCTGAAGTGCTTCAAGGCAGTATCTGACAACATTTCGTGTATATTCCTGTGTTTCCTGCAGTTAAGAGAAATCATCACACTACATGAGCCAAAACAGTTTTAAGTATCATCTTTCTACTACAAAGAATATGATTATTTCAATAATATTTTTACAGAAACATTACTCTGAGTCCTTTGATCAAACAACATCTTGTCAACGAAGCCACAGCATAAGTGCCAAGTTTGCTTGTTTCTTCATTACTTTCAGGGATGGCGACTCCACCACCTCCCTGGGCAGCCTATTCCCATGCTTAGCCACCCTTTCCATAAAGAAATGCTTCCTGAAGCAGTTTCAGGCCATTTCCTCTTGTCCTGTCATTGGCTGCCTGGGAGAAAAGGCCAACCTCCACATGGCTACAACCTCCTTTCACGTAGTTCTAGAGAGCGATCAGGTCTCTCCTGAGACTTCTTGGCTACCTGGGCACACACTGGCACATGTTCAGCTGGCTGTCAACCCAGTCCTCTTCTGCTGGGCAGCTCTGCCCTGAGCCTGTAATGCTGAAGAGGGTGGTTGTGACCCAGGTGTAGGACCCAGCACTTCACCTTACTGAACCTCATACCATTGGCCTCGGCCCATCTATCCAGCCTGTCCAGATCCCTCTGCAGAGCCTTCCTGCCCTCCAGCAAATCAACACTCCCACCCAGATGGGACTCAGTGTCATCTGTTAACTGACTGATGGAGCACTCACTCCCTTCTTCCATATCATCTATAAGGATATGAAACAGAATTGACTCCAATACTGACCAACCATCAACATAATTTCAGCCCTCCTCATACAGAAATTAGTAAGTATTAGGATGGTTTCACTCTTACTCTAAAAGAGGGCAATTTCAACAGTGAGAATCAAGGCACCTTCAGAACAGATAGCTGGTCCCAGTGCCATTTTATTCATCCATTTATTTTTACCCAAAATTCAGCGCTGTAAGCATAAAAAAGGTCTTTCCAAGCAACCAAAAGGAATGGCTACTGTCCTGTAAGTTTTATCTACTGCAAGGTCCTTACAGTTGGCTAACACAAAGCATCCAAAATGCTGTGGTACCACAATACTGCATAGATTTTAATAGTAAGCAAACCTTGTTATGACTGTATGATGTAACTCTACAACAATGCCATAAAACTATACTATATTTCAGGTTAAATAACGTATTTTAAGACTCGAGCTGTACATTGCCCTCGAGAAGAGAAGCAGTGATGTGCAAAAAGGGAAGGCAGAAGGAGGGCTAAACCAAATTACTCTGTGATCAGCAGAACTTGCCAAGTTTAATTTCTTAAAAGATTTTTCCTTTAATCTTTGCCCTAAAACAGACTCCAGATTTGCCTCACACTCTCAGGATAGCTATGACACTTCTCATGCAAAATCCAGCAGTGCTTAAGCCAGTCAGAAGCTGTGCAAATGCTGACTGGCTCAGTAAGACACCTTTCTTCATCAGAAAATACAACAGCCACGCTCCCATCCTGTTGCTCCACCCTCTGTGGGGGCCAGTGTCTGCAGGCTTTCCCTATCCTGTGAGACATAAGCTGGAACCTCTTCCCATCCATCAGGTTTCCCTAAATATGTACAACAATTGAGCTGTGAAATTTCTTGAACATTTTCAGATTTTTCAAGAACAACCAAAATGTTCAACCATGGCTGGAGACATGACTTTCAAGACAAATGGAGCAAGAAATCTTACAGGTCTTAAAAAAAAGGCAGACCACACCATCCCATCCAAAAGCAAAAAAGAAAGGAGTATTTCAGAAGCCAGAAGCTAAAGTCAGTTCTTAAAACCTAATGTAGACTCAAAAATGGACACATTAAGTGATTTAATTTATACTGATACATTATGAAAGGCCTGGCTTAAGCTGTTTTAAAACCACATGGTATGCTCAGGCACATTTTTTCACTGCACAGTTCAATTCAGGTATTACTATCTCATGGACACTATCACACATTTTAATAAGCTAACTTCAAATGTAAGTATTTATTTCAAAGAAAAAACAATAGAAGTTTTTTCCATATATTAAGTATTCTTAAAAGCTAATGGATTCAATTTTTGCTATAACTTAACATAGTTTACAGTCTAGCAATAAGTCTTTGTTCTAGTCAGAAGACCATGAGATGTCAGTACCTAAGAGGCTTTCACTTCAGATTGATAAAAAACTACACCAACCCATAAAATACTCCATCCTCCACCATAAATTAGGTACAAGCATGAATCATACGCAGAATCCAAGCTGACTGAAGTTTTGTTATTTGATAGACAAAGACAGCATAACCAACAGACAGATCTTCCAAGTTTGAGGATTCTAGAGTAAGTCATGAATGAAACCAAGAATTATGACAAAGAAACATTAACCTTACCCTAACTTTGCAGTGTGACAGAAGACCCCACATTGGCTGGGCACAGGCTTCCAGCTCAGCAGCAAAGGCAGCATAGTACGTCTGTGATTCAAACTCCACGTGCTCATTTAATTCTCGTTTATTTAAATTCATACCTTCAAAGATGTAAGGAGAGTTATATAACTCAATATTAACCAGGGCTAAATAAAACACAGTATTTTTAGTGTTATGCACATACACACCTATAAAGTTTAAAAACCTCTACAAAGTGTAAGAATCTATTTTATCTAGCAGCAGAATAACTGATAAAACATGAGACCAAGCAACAAAGTTTGAACAGAAATAAACTAGAAAAATAACAGTAGCTCTAAACTGGGTAGTAACTGCAGTCCTCATCATTCAGGCAACATTAACTTTGACTTTGAATGTCACTTAGTCAATGAGACCATTCAGGTGCTGGTCCTCTTAAGCAGCACATTTTTCAGTACTGAGAAGCTCACCATTTTTAAATATTTCTTTTAAATGGCAAAAAAAAAATTTCTCCACAGCAACACTTAGAAAAAGATTCAGATTTATCAAATTAATTTCCCCAATATTTAAATTTAGAACTTCACCAGAAAAACATTTCTAATATAAGTTATGATCTTTATTTCAGCTACAACCTCGGAATTATTGCACCATGAATCTCAGTCAACTGTGATGTGACTGATTTGTGTGAAGTAGTTAAGATCAAAGATCCATCAGATAATGTTATTGATCTACCTACTTTCTAGAATATACTGTTCTCTTTCAGCAATACAAACTTGTGAGAATACTAATAAATTAAATATTTACATACAGCATTGTAAGGGTTTTGCTACTGTGAACATTAAGCTGTCTTAGAATCCTTGTACTAGTACTGATTATAAGTATCACATACCTTGAAAAAATGATACAAAATTCATCCATGTTACCAAAAGACCATGATCTTCCAAAAATTTCTTTGCCACACTCTGGTGTGAAAGTATGTTTATAAAATCACTAACCAGGGGCCAGTAGGTATTATTCTTCAGTAGTGCTTCCCCACAATTCACCACAACATGTAAACTATTTTCTTCATCTAGGTTTAAAAAAACAAAAGGAGAAGAAAAATTTATTTTTCTCCTTCCTGTAATTTACAAACAAAGGTACAAAATAATGCAAAAATAACATTAGGATGTTCTGTAATGCTGTGGTCAGACACACAGAAAACTGCAGAAAAGACGAATGGTCCTTTTGTGGTACCTGAGGCTATTTTTATATCATGAACTCACCAGCATAGATCCCACTCAGTAGGAGCCACTCCTACTTTGAACAGACCCTTTGAAAAGCAGTGCATTAGTAGAACTGTCACAGATATGCCTCTTTGAATACTCTCAAGAAGTATAAAAAGACAAAACAATACAATTCCTATTACCAACACCTGAAATCTATTCTGAATTCGACATACTCCCAGTGAGCAAGCTACCTCAGAGCATTCAAAAAGAAATCTGGTGATCAAAACCTACATTGGCATATTGAGTCTGAGAAAAGCAGAACATTTCCACTCTGAATTTGGGACAGGAAGAGGTTTTATGCAGTCTGCCCAAGACTAGGAAAAGGTTGCACTGGGATGGCTCCATTCCAGTAGAAATGCACTGAAGGACCCCTTTAATTAATCTTTACACAGTGAAAGGTCTATAAGCAGCACAGCCACAGCTAAAAAGACAATGCTATCAGGGGACTCCAGTCTCCAGCTGATGAGGTCCATCTGTAGGCAGAGTGATTCCCTTTAGTCTGTCTAAGAGCAGGGTTAACACCTCTGCCTGAATCTGCTGAAGGACTTTGCAAAGAGTTACATGTCAGTGATTCTCTGCCCTAGTATAGATTTGACAAATCCAAAGTTACTTCAAATGGACAATGGCATTAATTCTTATTCAGAGGACTCTGTTGTTGTTGTTGTTGGCCGGACTTTGCGAACGAAGATCTTGGTTGATAAGCCTGCGCAATGGATTTTTTAAGTGAGGCACAGGGTGCGCAGAACTGGCCCCACTCCCTTTACTCCTGAGGTTCATCTTGCCACGGCCGAGCAGCTCGGACGGCGACAGCGAGTTCCTCCAGGATTCGAACCAGCGTCCTCAGAGGAGGAGCCGGCTCCACAGGCGGGGGCCTACGCCACTCGGCCAACGCCCACCGCCTCTCGAGTGTAACATACAAACAGAAAAGCAGAAAAGCTCTACAAGCCAGGGGTAATGCAGAGTCATTTAAACAGGTTGGTTTTTTACAGGATGAGCCATCACCAAAACTTTTTCCTTGGGGGTATAAATTCTTCTCCCGTGGAAAGTTCATTAGGAGGAATGTGATGACAGAGAGAGGAAAAAAAGTCTCTAAGAACATAGAAACATAAATCTTCCTAGGGAGCCAGTTTTATCATCTGCATCCATATTTCTTCCCCTCACCCCTTCAAAGGATGTGTGAGAGAGGTAAGGTGAACTAGTAACACTTCAGAACTCAGTATCAACACAGCTCCCAGGTCAATTCTGCTTCATGAAAACAATTTGTCACAGTATCCATAAATACCCTCGGTGAACTGCCAACTTTAAACAGGTGTCAGCTGTTCAATCAGGATCTGTGAGCAATGCAAACTAAACATGGTGTAGCAGATACAATTCCTGCTCTGCTTTCTCCTTACTCCTCTCCAACATGCTCTTCCATGTATCCTTGGCTGGATTTGTAAACTTTGCCTCATTCAGATACTAAACAATCTATTGATTGTAGTAGCTGCATAAACAGTATTCTTCTCAATTTATCTCACAGAACAGATTTTTGAAAGACTTCTCACTATTTTCAGCACCATAAGAGATAACTTAAAAAAACCATAAGATACAAGCCCACAGAACTGCAAAAGAAGGTCACTGACAATATGAGAGGGGAAAAAAAATCCAGTAAGTATGATTTTTTCTGTCAATTTGCAGTATACCCAACCCCTCATACATAAAGCAGTGAGGAAAACATTGAAAAGCACAAGACATATCCCAATGGTGAACCTGGTAGTATTAGATTTACTGTTGGACTTCATGACCAACCTAAAACATTCTGTAATTCTACACTGGTATCTTAGCTAAGAGAAGCTGGCGCTAGGAACAGGAAGCAGTGGGATAGATGTTCCAGGGCTAAGTCTTCTCTCACGCATCTATCACAAACATATCTGATGTTATTTAACTTATAAGCTTCAGTTTACATCATTAATTACCAGAAAGCTTCTTCAGAGAATGCCTAATCACAGTAACAGCCCTTTTCTGTTTGGCTGCAATTCTGACCCATTACAGACCATTAACACCAACAACATCCCATACTGACCAACAAGGAACATTCAGAAGATGCTTAGAAGTAATTTTAAATTACATTCCACCAATATGGCACTGTTAAGTATTTTGGCATTTTCAATACTGTAAAGCAATCTATGCAGGGAACAGGAAAATTTCTCATGTTGAAGTGTTTCTGAATAAGGGCACTCCTGAGAGCTGGAGGAGTGAGGATTGCCCTTAGCACAGGCATTCTGCTTTAGGCTGTACACAGAGCAGACTCTGAGACAAAGGACACTCCAGGCAACAAAAAACACAATTTGATACAAAAGTTGATGATACTTATGTAGCAGCAGCAGTCAGCCTGTCTACAGAGCACTTTCAGATTCAAACCAGCATAAGGAGGGCTGAGAGTCTGAAGTCAGTCAGGCACAGAAAAGCATGAGGGGCAGAAGTCAACAGGAGTCGCTGTGACACCATTATCAGATAAGGACAGCTAAACCATGGAGGATGGAAAGAGCACGGCTGCTTTCACTGAAGACTTTACACGATACACACAACCTCAAAGTGCCACTCTCTGTCAAATAAAGGCTTGATCAAATTAGTGTATTTACAAAGTATTAAATCATTCTCCTCTAATTATATCAAGGTTTGCAAAAGGTGAGAAAAATTAAAACAATTTTCAATATTCCAAAGAGCTTGTGAAATACTTGAAAAATATTTTTCAAATTCATAAAGGTCTCAATTTGTGTATATAATTTCTCACTCAAATAGTTGTTTATGCACTTTACCCAACAAATTAAGCACCTCCAAGGTAATATTCTGTATTCTAAACTATATACCCTTTCAACAAAAAATAACCCAATCCTACAAATAAAAAGACAAAACATCAGTATCGCTCCTGATAACTACCTTTATATTTTTAGGAAATGTTGATACTCAGCCTCTACCATACATTGCTAGCTTCTGGGCTACTTTGGAAAGGAGCTGAGGGGGGTGAATGACTATCCAAGAAAAATTAAATTTCCTCTATAATCAATTTATTATCAAGGGAAAGGAGCAAATAAATAAATTAACCTACCTTGCAATTCACTTTTAATAAGGCAACTTTCCATCATGTACAACAGAACAGTGACCATAATATCCAGCAGCTGGCATTCTTCTGTTACTTGGCGTGCTAGTTCTTCATTGCTGAACAACTGAACACTGATATGCACAATTCTGTTAGACATTGTGTCTGACTCATGGCTTTTCTTCAGTGTTTTCATAATAAAAGCATAATGCTGAACAAAAGTTTTTGTAAAAGCAATCTGTAAATTATAAAGAAATGTTGATGTTAACAAGTATCATACAAAAATTGTAGCTGCCTTTTATTATAAAATATTCCTTTACAGATGTACAATCAACATATTCTGGGAAACACCAGTTGCTATGAAAACCAAAATTGATGTTGCAAGTATCCCATTTTTAGTTTCCAGAAACAGTCCCCATGAAAAGAGATTTTTATAGAGGGGTATCTCCAACCTCTAATTGTATTACCTTTTCTCAAAATCTAATCTCATTCTACTTTCCACACTAAAAAAAAAAAAAAAAAAAAGCCAAAAATGTTTAAACAACGAATAGAAAGTCTCAGCATACATGTGAAAGCAGTAACAGTTCTAATAATTTATCCTAAATTTTCACATCCCACAACATGAACTAATGCCCTAAAATGATACACTATGAACAAAGTTTAGTACTGCCTAATAAAGCTGCCTTATCACTTGCACTCATCTACCCAGAGTAAGGTTTTCATTCATCTGTCAAGGAAGAGATTTCAATGCTGAATTTCATTTATGCTATCATAACATCCTATTCTTTTTAATACACTTTTAGTCCTTTCTCCTCAATAACTAAATTAATTAGCCAGCTTTGGTATTCTTCACACAACTGTTTGGGGTTTTTTAAACCAGAACATATTGAAATGCATCAATACATATACATACCGTACCTTACTACAGTTTCATGACTTGCTCCATTACCCTTGAATTGCATTGCAAACCAACCTTTTGCACTGCATGTACATGTGGACATATCTGCCAGCTTTGAAAGCACTTCTCACTTAGTACTTTAGGTTCTGAATTAACACCATCTGGACTTGCTTGGATTAGTAAGAAAACAAGCTGTGTAGTGATAAAAACGCTCAAATCAAAAAAGTCCCTTGCCTATTCCTTCTGAAGTATTAACCTTTCATAAGCACAGAAATAGGAATTTTAAAACCACACTCAAGCAGCTGTGTTTTCACCAGACCATACCCAAAACGCTACTTTATTTTACCTGCCTTAGACTCCCATATTTTACCTCCCATATTTTTATTATTATTAACACTATTGAGTTTTTTCTCATTTAGAAAATACATAAAAAAACAGTGTTGCTGTTGGTGCCAGAAACTGATTCTTCCATCACATATCCTCAAAAATAAACTTGCTCATGCAAAAAAATGGACCAGAGTGGGGATGGGGATGTCATTGTAGGAAACACTGCAAGGCTACTTGACCTGCCTTCCTTTACCTGGTCCACAGTGATGGAAACCTGTATAACTGAAAGTGTATTCTACATACAGCACAATGGTAACTGTTTTCAGAGAGTTTCTGGAACAAGGTATGTGCAATACTCAAGCAAAGTTAATACATACCATTCTGGTATTCCAGATATTCCTGTAATTTCCTTTAAATTAAAGCTTTAAGTTATTTTAATCACTGGCAATAACACTTATCATCAAGACATTCACACTATTAATGTTAAACCTCAGACACAAATGACGCACCAGATATTTTAAGAAGTTAGCATATTAATGCTGCTGGTAAAAAAATATACTTTTTTATACATTACTTTTTCACACTGTATTATGTTTAGATAGAATTTTTGGGTTCTCTGATATAGGAACTACATTTTACTTGTTTTACATAGCACTCTCAATTCAAGTCGACTGCAAAAACCCCCTGCTTCTCTGAGGACAAATTCTAGATTTTTTTTCTTTATTTTAAATTGGCATGCATCAGAATTTTTTTGTGCCTCACTCTTACAATAGTGAACTTCTGAAAGTACTGTAAATTTGCTCTAAAACACTATAATGGTAGAGACTCTGTAAAACACTTAAGTAAAGACAGAAGCTTTATTCCTAGATTCACTTGGAAGTAAAATAAACAAATGCAACCCTTTCCAATTTTGAGAGGAACAATTAAACTCAATTCTAGAAGGTAAAAAGCTGAAATACTGCAGAAAGCTGTAGTTCATATATAAGAACAGCCACGGCAAGCAGCCCATCCACCTCAGAAACCTTTCTTTCAGTGGCCAAAGCTATATACACAGCTAAGAAAAAATACAGAACAGAGTAAAAATGGAGATTTTGACAAAACACGTCTTTCCAAATACTCAGCTTCCAACCTCTTGCAGGAAGTGGCTTCCTAAGAAGAATACAGAATGTTTTCTGTATTTTTATTACCTTCACTGACCCTATGATCTTGTGCAGCTTCTAAATTTCTAGCCTATGGAGAAACAAAGTTGATTTTTTCATGTGGCCTTTCCTCTTGGCAGCCCCTCAACAATCCCAGCACCTCCAGGAGACCTGCATCAATCCCATGTTTCAGTTAGCACTTGTATCTCCCATGTTTATATTCTCAACACTAAGAAGGTATTTCTGCCAGCTAAACACTGTGCTAAAATTAAGGTTCCAACAGAAAAACTATTCTACAGAATTTGTAGAACAGCATATCCAGGGCTTAGTGAAGTCCTATTGCTGAATAACTGCCTCAGTGGTCTCTGTGGGAGGTGCCCAACAAGGCACAGCATTTTTGGCAATTATAACTGTTGGTTCATTATCTCCACCAGATGCTCTTGTGTCTTTCTACATCCAGTATTCCAGGTTTCAGCAAGGCTCTCCCTTTGGATGATTTAACCTCTTTCATCAACTTCCCGTTTATTGCCAATGCATTTTTCGCTTTCTCCTTGGTCACAGGAAGGTCTTTCTGCCTTTTGCTTTTCCTCTTCTCCACACCATACCACCTTTCATTTCTTGGAAGCTTTGGTAAATTTCTCTTCTGCTTTCTTTTTCTTCATTTGTAAGTCTTCCAAGCTTCAAATGTCAGAGTGCTGGAAGGGATGCCTCAAGCACAAATCTGTAAGGCAAAGACCACATTTTTTGTTGTGCTGTCTCTCTCATATGCCAAAGCAGGGAGAGAGGAAGAGCTACTTAACCCAGGGTTTTAGCTCACCCCTTTCAACACCTCTCTTCAATACTGAGAACCCTAAAATGGAAGTTTGTTTTCCTATTTCAAAACAAATCTGTGCAACTGAGATTGTTGGTGGCTCAGTGACTGCTGCCCAGGGTAATGGTGGATCAGTCAGCTCTAGTAAGTTTATGCTGGAGATCAGAGATTTCAACAGTTTCAAAGCATGCACAAACCAGCTCTGTGTCTGGCCAGGTCTGTGCTCTGTGTCTGGCCATCTCCCTCACTTCCTCAGAAAACCAACCTAGCAGAGTTTGGCTGATTTAATGAGCTAATTTAATCACCTCACAAAGAATCAGCTACATTGCAAACAGCAGACACAGAAAAAAAATTAAGGTAGCACATGTGGTGTAGATGGGATGAGAGAAAGTAACAGCTGAGAGATCACCTGGAACGCTTTATATCCCTACAGGAATTCCTGCTGTTTGAGAATGTATTATGATTAATCAGCAAACAAGCTTTTCTTTCAAAAAAGCTAAATGGAAGCCTCTAACATAAAACATTCTTCTAAGTCATCCCAAAATGCTATGTTCTCTCTGCTTATATGTAAAAAGCAGAGCCACTCCTTGTAAATTAGACACAGTCTTCACAGATATATTTAAAATTCATACAGTATGGGCACAGTTTTGCAGCACAGCACAGGTAATCTTGGGAAAAAAATAGTGTTAATGCCTCCCTTGCTGTGTGATACATTTCCTGCTCCAAGCTTTCTTACTATTTAAAAATGCCTTTGAGACAATCACAGCAATCAAAATAAATACAGATCCTAAAAGACTTCAAATACTTGGGATTTGTGCTTCTAATAAAGTTTTTATATAGGAATTAGCTGTTCAATGAAACACAATATGAAACCGGTAACGAAAAAAAAAAAAAAACCTCAAACAAAAAGGTTTAAAAAAAGTCTTTCAATCTGAGCATGCAGTATCAGTGGGTAGAAGATGGGCTACTTCCAGATAAAAGTGGCAGTCAGTAGAGATTAAATACAGAATGGCCTCCATTCTGAGTGAAGAAAGATGATGAACACAACAAAGAAAGTCACTGAAGACCGTGGCTCGTTGTCAAATGAAGAAAGACCCCATCTCACTAAAAGCTGTTGTTACGACATGGTATAGTAAAAAGGGAAATGCAGTAACACTTACCAAATTCTTCCACGTGCTGTAAGCAGCTGGGTGTTTATTCAGGCAGGAATTCAGGTGGCAATGGATCAGGAGAACTGGATGTCCATGTGGGTCTCCAAAATATCAAGCAGAATTCAAGCTTCATAGCAAAGGATCATCGATTTAAGAAGTCCTAATGTCTCCTCATGTATTAGCTGAATCCAAGACCAAGACGAATCTATGCTGGTATCCCAAATCAAAATCGTGTCTTGACATGGACATAGCAATGCTGAAGGCCCATATCTTATCTTTTTCTTCCTTGCAAGTTATCTGCATATCCTTTATTTTGGTACAGCAAGGTTTTAAGGAGGCACAGATACTGAGCTGCTCCACTATAAACAGATATTTTCGAAGAAATCTGCATGACTGGACTTCAGGATTTCTAGATCTTTGCCTCCCAGCAGGGACTAAGAAGGTCCAAAATATTTGCATGGCTCAGAAGTATGACATAATCAGAGCAAAATGTTAAGCCTTATTGCTATGTATACCAGGTCTTGGGAACATGTGGAGCAAACAACCAAACCTGGCTGCACACCAAGGTTTAAAACAGGAAGATGACATCCAGTCTCCACAACTCCAGGCCAGGAGATACTTGGTATGGACAACTGCAAAACTCTGTAAGGAAGCACCTGGAAGGCTGCCAAAGTCACCTAGGGCATGGCTGCAGCAAGAACACTCACACTGTAATGGCCTGCATGGAGAAATCACTGCCTACTACAACAGTTGAAACAGGAATGAAGTCACTGCCAATATTCACCAGCCAGACCACACTACAGAATCATACAGTGCTGATCCAAGTGTTTTCAGTACTTCAAAAACCCAATTCACAAAGTAAAATAAAACAAAACAAAATCCAACACATGTACTCAACAGCCAAAAAGGAAAATAACAAAGCATGAGATCAACATCAATACTGCTGCTCCAGAGTTATCCATCTTGTTTTGTCCACATCACACTTCCAATACTAAACACTTTAGACCTAAGAAAATACTCAAAACAAGGACAAGTATCTGCATTATTTTACTGCTTACTCAAATAACATATGTGGTCTCACATAAGGCATAATGCACACTAAGTATATGAATAAGAAAAGATATTTAGGTTTAAATGAAGTAAGGCAAGTACCTTGTAATCTTGATCTGGTAGCATGTTGAGTAAGAAAGTCACCATCTTCTGTGGAAACTCGTATTTTATTGTCCAAAATAATAATTCTTCTAGAAAACATTTATGCTTCAAAACATCCATGATAGATTGATCTGCATAAAAGGTTGGAGCAGGGTATGTATAATGTAATAAGTATTAAAACAATGATAGTGCAGTTGCACTCATATAAAAATTCAGGAACAAAAATTTAAGAACATCTTAGTGCATTCTGTAAATTATTTTTTTTAAACACTGGGAAAATGCACATGACCAACACAGCAGTCTCAGAATCTGTAACAGTAAAAAAGACCTCCCAGAGAAGCCAATAAAAGTTTTCAGTACAAGTCTAGCACAGAATCCAATCTTCATTGGCCACCTTACTGTAATAGCTGCACTGATTATAATGCACCACAGCAAACTGCACAGTATTTACACAACCACTTCATCAAGGGAAACAATGTAGACTACTACTTAACTGAAGTTAAAATAGCAAAATAACAAAATATAATTTATGATGAAGTGATGAGTTTATTACCTAAGAACACTTTAAAAAGCTCTAAATGAGCTAAACAGAAGCCACAATGTATCTGTTATTCTTTTTTTCAAAGCTATATATATATTTATTGCCCAACCACAAAGTCACTGGTTGGGTTTTTTATATAAAAATTACCATAATTAGATAATTCAGCACTAACTCCTTTCTCATCTTTCCCCATTCAACTCCTGGACATTCACTCTGCCCCTTACTCCTGTTGACAGTAGACCCCTGTGGGGGACCTGGGTAGGAATCAAGCCCAGGATCTTCCCACTCTGTCAGCTGTGCTTTAAAGCAGATCAGTTTCCTGATTGCAAAGCTGCAAACTGACCTTTGCTAAACTAAACTGATTGTGAAGTTATGGCTTGAAAGAGCACAAATCACATTAAATCAATTTTTAAAACTACTAAAATATAAAGACTGATTTTATCCAAGGGGTTTATTATTTATGATTTAAAACCACAACATGAATTGTTATTCCAGTAACATAAGTAAATATGTAAATAAGAAAACAGCAATCCTTCTCTATACCTAGAAATCAACTACACATGAATATATATAACCCTCCACACAAAATCCCGTACTCCAATGGGAGCACATGAAGTGCTCCCACCAGCATATATCCAAAACCATGTAAGCTGAACATTATCTGGCCTTAAAAACTCCTGTCTCCACTGAAGTATGACAGCTTTTAGAGACTGCACTGGATAGCTTTGTGCCTATTCTATGTAGGATAGGTATCTGTGCTTTCCTAAGCAGGAATTACCTCCATTTTCCATCATTATCAATATTCAGAGTTCCCCAGTCAAGTGACCAATTGGCCTAAATTCAAATTTTAGGATTCTCCTCAATACTCCAGCCAGTCACAAAAGGGCAAGACTATGCTTTAGTTGATATATTCTACAAGCATTGATACAGAAACATTACCTTCACAGAGTCATGAAAGCTATTTTAATATTAAAATGTTTTGTAAAGCATTGCACATCACCTACTGCAACAAACATATGATGATTATTTATGTTCTCTTCCTCATCTCTTGTTAGGAAATTGCTTTTGTGCTTTGACTGCCCATGACAGCTTGGCAGCCATGCAGACTGACGTCCTCTGTCCACAGAACAGACAGCACAAGTTTGGGCACACATCAAATGCAGGCATGGAGACAAGTGGCACAACACCTTATCAGTCACCAACGTGCAGCTTTCTCTGACACACATCCCATTTGAACAGTGCATATCAAATACTTTATGCAACAGCTTCAGGCAGGGACAGAATACATATCCACTTACACCTGCTATAGAATTTAAGTAGGCAGAATGCTCTTACCCAACAGGGAAAATTTGTCAAGAGTACTGGGACTAACATTCCCACTCTTGTGAAACATATCACATGATTTTAAGTTTCTTTAAACAAATAATTTAAAAAAAAAATAGTGCCTGTGGGTTTAAAATGGTCTTAAACATCTGGAAGTTCAGATGGATGTAGGTTTTAAAACAGTATAATTAAAAAACAAAAACAAAAAACAAAAACACCTCTCAATACTCAGTCCCATACCTGTTATCAGTGAACCCCAGCACAAAAACCTGTATTTTCTTTAAAGAAACCTTTTATTCTTTTTTAGTGCCACAAAAGAACTCACAGAGTGTTGTAAATATCTGTCTGGAATATGAGACTTAGCATTCCAAGATATCTCCAGTATACAAATAACTAACTATGAAGACAATACCACTGAAGACCTAGGATGGGACAGGGAGTCTGCTTATATAGAAAGGTAAATCTGTTTTTATTCAATACTCAGTTTTCTAAAATTTTCTTTTCATACTCTTATTTTATACCCTGTTGGACATAAAATATGAATACTGAAAACTTCAGAAAACTATTTGATATTTAATAAAAACAGATACTTACCCTTCCCCCACTGGCAGACTCCCTCCTCTGGGGCAGAGCTATCAACACCATGAGCACAGTCCATGCTGGGATGCCTCAGAGGGGGAAGGCTACAATCCTGGGGGGAAATCAAATGTTGAATTCAAGTATCACTTTTTCTGAAATGCCACTGCTGATGATTTCCTGATCAGGCAGTTTCTAAAGCCAAGAGTCCTCCCTGCCTATCTCTCATGATTAGCTATTACATATCAGAACAGCAGCACTTTTTTCTTGTGTTACCTAACTCATCTTTTAGACAAGCTAACAGCCTCTAAAATTCAAGTAACAGAACCTTCCTTGCATTTCCCGCATTTCTTCAAAATTTCTACCACCTCTTTAACATTATTCTCTACCACAATCTTTCACACACTATCATCTCTTAAGATCATCACTTAACAGCACTGTTGCCAAAACATTTAGTTCTGTTTTTCCAGCTCCTAATTTCTTTTTTCTTCAATCTGAAAATACTAGAAACAACCAATCTTACTTCCCTATATTCCTCACGTCTTCATACCATTTTACTAATTCACGAACCTTTGTGTTTCAAACTGAAGCTCCAAACCTTCACTCCAGAGACCTTCCAGAAATTTTATTCCAACTTTCACCACAGTTTTTTCACTCAAACATTCTTTTTTGAAGGCTTGCAATTCTTTGTGCTTCCTATGTCATTCTCCTCATACTCACATTAAAAAATAAAAACAACACAAAAAAGCCTTCTTTACCTAATAATAGCATTTAAATACCACAATTTAAACCCTTTTAACACAAAAATATGTCAAGAACAGGATAGGACTACTTTGTCTCTAATCTATGGTCATTCTTGAATTAAAACTTGCACTGACCTCAATGTGAGTGCTGCTCATGTTGGGACTAAAAATTGCACAGAGGATCAATTTCAAGCTAGAAAAACAATGGAGTGGTCTCAACAGAGACTTTGTTCAAGTATTTTATCTTAAACACTACTAGAACAATACAGAAAAACTAACCAGAACCAGAGAGAACCATTCTTCATTGGCTGAGAACACAATAATACTGCACAGTGCCACAGGCAAAAAAAAAAAGCTAAGAACAAATACATCAAACACTTCCTTGTGAAGCTGTATTGCAGCCTTGACAACCACACACTGAAAACTGGATTAATTTTTGGAGGTCACCTTACAACACTAAGGTGACAAAATGGTCACAGTCCCAGATAGTTTTACTCATTCGATGGAAACAAAAATTGCCAATCACCACATTTTCACTTGCTATTCTTTTTCAGACTTTGCTATGTTTAATAATTGTCACATACAGCACTACAGTGCTTGGGAAGTGAATGAGTATCCCTGGATAATTTTTAAGACAGACATAAAGAAAATATGATAAACTGAGATCAGTACTTTATAAATACCTTTGGTGGTGCTGCTTAGTTTCACTCTCTTGCGCTTTCCCACACCTTGGCTACCATCCTGGTCCTCCTGGGGTAGGAGAAGAGTTTAAAAAATTGATAATCTTATACTTAGAATCTTATTGCCAAGAGATGGTATGATCTCAAAATTCTGGATTAACTACCAAGCTAAAACAAAGAAGTCATAAATATACTATCTTATTAGAAAAATACCTTTACTGTACCTTTACAGGATACCACGTCATTAGAAAAAAAGGATTAATTTTTTTTATTTGCCTTTTTTCCCCCCTACAGGCAACATTATCATCTGCAAGTTCAGACATATTCATGGATTTCAGTAATTCTGTAAGGTTACTTGCTTTTATTTCTGAAACTGCTTGCTACAAAAATGTTTAACACTGTAACATTTCTAACTATTGCACAGCCAAGGTTTTCCCTTAACCATCTGGAGAGTTTGAGGGGTTCTTGTTTCCTAAAAAAATATCAGCCATAAAAAATTATCATATTGTATATGTGTTGGCAACACAATTAGCTAGACATATTCTAATCAATGTAAATTTTTGATTCAAAAATACTTTTGACACCTTTAAGAGGCAAATCCTAATTGCTGGCTTCCTACAGAATAATGGAAACACTTTACACAGGCATTTGACATCTGAAGCTTCCAAGGCACTTCACAAACAAAACAGCGAAAGTTCCAATATGCAACACATGCTAAAAACACCTCCACCACCAATTCACAAAATCTAACACCAGGTGTTAAAAAAGAATGCAATATTACAGAACTATATGAAATGCTGCATGGATCCTTACTATCAACAGTAGGCCTAATGAAACAGTGGAAATTAGGTTCCTTACTGGAGCTAGTAAAATGACATGTAATTACTGCAGCTATCTATTGTTAAATATAAGTAATCAACACCCCTGTTTTATTTCCAACCTTCATCTAAATTATACAGAAGCCCAATCTTAAGAAGTTACTATCCTATCTTGGGGAAGAAGATTATTCATATTTTATATCTAAGGGCTGACCAAAAGTATGGTGTAAATAAAAGGTCTGAATTTTCCTATCATTATCTCCATCTGAAAATTCATTTTAAGATGAACATACATTTGACCTCTTAGGCATACTGTGGTCCTTGTGAACACAGGCTGTTTTGGTCCTTCAACGAAGAATGAGTCAGTCAGTTCCCTGGATGTTGCCACTGCCCACTGCCCCATCAGAGGGGATAAGTCCTCTCAAGAAAAAAAATCAGGCTACCTGGAATATTACTATGAACTGCAGGACTCTGCAATTTAAGTTGTAAAATTTTTTCCTGCCCTGAATTAAAGTTCATTTTTATTTTATAATATTTTTCTTAATCATATTTTCCTTGATAAATATGAATAACTGAAAAGTAGTCCAGTATTGTAATTCAAAAGTCAAAACAGACTGTGCAGGTTGGAAGGCTGAAATGCTTATTAGAAAAGTGATGTTATGAGTGAAATGAGGAAAAGGTGATCTTGTTTTGTCTTCCTCTCCTCTGTACACCCATATGAGTTACAAAGGGCATTTGCAGGGGTTTCTTTACTCCTTATTGTACTTTCTAGGGCTGAATAGAACAATGCTGCAATTAAGAAATGTGGCAAGAGTACACTTTTAACTAGATTTTCTTCCTCTGGTATTTAAGATGAATCTAGAAAGTTTAATAATGTTCTTACCAAGACCTAATGGTAGCATTGTTTCACAGATTGAACACGAGATTATGAAATTTACATACACTACAAGTTAGAGCAGCACTTCTGCAGGGAACTAGACAGCTTAAAAAGGTTTGCATAGTTCAGTATTTAGTTTCACTTCCACAATAGTAGACGGTTTTGAGCTAAAAATTAATCTGAAGGATGGCTGTTATTTCTTCAATTTTCATTAGTCAAAAAGGAGAAAAAAGGCCCTGTCTAAACCTGTCCTATTTAAGATGTTATATTCCAAGGAATCAAATAAAACACAGTCCACAAATGCTTTTACCACAGTGAGGAATGAATGTTTTTATATATCTCTTTACATTATTTAAAGTTTGTTATGTTACCCCACCAAAATGCCTGCTAAGGTTTACTAGTTGAAATTAGACTTTAAATAGTTTAGAAAAACAGATGAGAATAAATTGATAACGTACTCAATCAGAATTTAACCTTCCTCATTAAATTCCTTGTTTATCACAGCTCAACGTAAAATGAGATTTTTCTTTTTACTCCCACTCAATGTGTTTGGTAAGAAAGGTCAAGTCTACACTTGGGAATTTGTCTACAGAGAAATTCTCACTGCTGCTAGCACCAGTTCAGCTGGATTCTCATGTAGCAAAAACTGCTAACACCATTCACAGCATTACACGCTCTAAGTTTCCTTTAATCAAGCCCAATTGACTTGATAGTGGCTTCTGAAATACCTGTAGGTTTCCTCTACATCACATACATAAACTAAACTGAAACAGTAGTAGTAAAAAGAAGGATTTCTCAAGAGGTCCTTGGTAAACCAAAGGCATGAGATTTATTCCTTTATATCTCCATTATTTCTAATTCTTAAAATATGGATAAAACAGATAGAAGAGCAAAGGTTTGTGGGACTTGGCTGCAAGCATTCTTTCCATTTAATATTCTGTTGCAGTTCATTATAGTCTTTAAAAATAGTCTCACCTCATCTGAAGAATCCCCTTGTCCTGATGCTGCTGTAGCACCTGCTAAACCTTTTGAAATAAAAAATTCAGAGATTCCTTTCATAAATCTTATACTGAAAAGACAGTATTTTATGATATTTAATGAGCCAGTATGAAATAAAACACTACATTAATCTTCTTGAAAAGATACACAGCAGTGGACTGAGAAGTTGGA
>VXAU01004193.1:230316-310954 GCA_013399695.1 Formicarius rufipectus | reverse complement strand
ATAGTTCATAGTTTTTTACATTCCCCCAGCTTGCCTTCAATCTTAAAACATCTCTAACACCATCAAACATGAATAATTTCTAAAGGAAAGTAGATCACTTTGAAGTTTTCTTCTATCCCAGTTGTCTTAGGCACCTTGTTTATCTAACAGCTGGATATTTTAGAAATAGTATCTCTCTTTTCCCTAAAAACATTCCTCATCCTTCTCCTTGTCCTATGTTTCCTTATTTTCATGTTCTCACAGGTGCAGCAGGCAAAAGAATGGAGAGTTAGTACTAGGTTTTTCTAAAAAGTCAGCTTTGGTTATCCCAGAATTGTTTCATAGTTCAAACATTTTCATAGTACCCCTCAATTTTCTTCAATAGTCAGGGCAACCTCCTGGAGATGTGGAGGTCTGGGAGTCCTGGGAGTCTTAGGCTGGACTCTCTCTTCTGACCCTGGGGGCTTTAATCCATGTCTTCCCTACACCCCAGCCACACCTTGCCAAAGCACCCAATCATCCTGCCTGTCAAACCCAGTGAGTGCATGCAGAAACCATCATGCAGACAGTGACCCCCTTGTTCTCTCAATTTGATTTTCACATCTCCTGCATGAATAGGGATGGTATTGCACAAGCAAAAAACCCTTGCTCCAGAGTGCACACCCAAATCATGTTTCACATAGAAATATGCTGGTTTGTTGCCAAACCAGTTTATGTTTTCTTTTTTATAGTATATTGAGTGTTCTTAGAATTAAAGTGTTAAAATAATTTAGTTCACGTTACACTGTAATTGAAGCATTTTGTATGGAAACAATCTCATATTAATATGAATAATCCCATATTCCTAATAAGCAGAATGAACAATTTAGGCTATTGTTCCCTCTCACACTATAAGGGAGAACATTACACCAGCAGAGGACCACCTGGAACAATACACCTTAGAGGATATCTGTTTGCAGACTTTGCACAGTTTTGGGTAGTGAGATTTTAATAACAGTGAACAAGCCTCTATCTTCCCACCTATTTGATTTGAACCATGACTTTGATATTGATACTCACTGTTTTACTAGAGTCAAATGGGCCTAATCAATGTCTACTCAGTTAATATTAAAAAGAAATAAGCATATTAACAAGCCCATTTTCAATAAAGTTCAGAACAGGAAAAGATTCAAGTTATGTTGCATAAATCTCTAGCTTGAAATTAAAATATCTGGATGTGGTTTAATTACATTTTAATGTTATCCCAAACAGGCCTCAGTAACCCATAGGGTTTAATAACCTCAACTCATTTAATGTCCTTTCATTACATTAGAGTGACAATCCAAGAGCTAGGTTTAAGAACCTAAAACTGTATGCTTCCTCCTGGATTTTCCCATATGCTCACCATCTTTAGCTCTGGTTCCCAGGATACTCATGCCAAGTCTTATAATATGTTCCTAGCAGAACAGAAAAATATCTCTTTCCACTCTAACTTATACATCTAGTCTTTGTAGAGGAGAAGAAAAAATTAATACTACAAAGCAATACTCTGGATATCCATAAAGACTCAGCTTCACCTTTGGGAGAAAAGCCAATCAGAGCTCCTCATCCAGCCTCAGCAGTAGGTCAGAAAATGTGACAGGGTCCACACCTGAGTGTCACAGGTTTCTGTAGCTGAATTTCAGTAGTAGGGGTGGTTTCCAGGATGGTTTCTGTCATAAACTGCCAGAAGATTCCCCTGTCCTGTGGAGCCAATGACAGCCAGGACCAGGAGGGACTTCCTGCTTGATGGCCAAAGTTGAGCCAATTAAGAATCACAGTCACAGCTCTGGGATAACATATTTAAGAATGTATGAGTGTTGTGCAGTTGGAATTTCCAGCCATGAGATAACAACACAGAGTGAGAGAGACCAAGGTCAGAGCAGGAGGAGGAGAAGGAGGGACCCCATGCTGGAACAGTGGGGGGAAGGACTCAAAGCTATGCCCCCCCTGCAGCCCATGGAGATCCATCGGGGTGCAGAGACCCCCCTGCAGCCTCTGGAGGAGCAGGTGGATGCAGAAGGATCTGTTGCCCTGTGGGAGGCCCAGGATGGAGCAAGATCCTGGAAGAGACTTGCGGCTGTGACTCGTGGAGGAGACCCATGCTGAAGCAGGTTTTCCCCCCCAGTAGAAGTGTTGCCCAGGGGGTGGACTCACATTGAGAGGTCCATCAAGGATTTATCTCCCATGGGAGGGACCCCACGGGAGCAGGGGAAGGACTCAGAGCTGTGGCCCCCCTGCAGCCCGTGGGCAGGACCGTGGTGGAGCAGCTGTGCCCCTGCAGCCCATGGAGCCCATCGGGGTGCAGAGACCCCCCTGCCCCCCATGGAGTGACCCACAGGACAAGAGCAATGGCAGCAACAACAACCGCCTGCAAATCTCCATTCCCTGCTCCCTCAAACTGCTGGAAAGAGGTAGGAGTGGGAGGAGAAAGGTGTTTCTAACAATGATTTATTTCTTACTTTTTAGTTCTTATCTTGTTAATAATAAAATTTAAGTATTTAGCCACTCTGAGTTTGTTTTGCCACTATCTCTCAGCTGTTTTTTGCGTTTTCTCCTTTTCCTTTCCCTCTGGGAAAGAGTGGGACCTGGAGGTTTGGGTGGACATCAGGTGAAAACTCCCACACGGATGCTGAGAGTTGCTTTATGATCTGAATACCTTCAAAGATCACATAATTCAGCCTCTGTTTCAAACAATGCTAACTTGCTGTAAGTTTACCACAAAAGGCACATTTGACCAAAAACTGATGGAACACACCTCCAATCCCATTCCTACAGGTTATGTCAATTCAAAAGTTCTAATTTTCACATGTCACTTTTAGTACAAGCACAGCATTCTGAAACATGCAGGGGGCTCCACGTTCATGGCAATGGACTCTGATGTCTGGGCTTGCAGAAGAGCCTGGCCCTTCTGAAGGGCAGAGCTGGAGCATCCTAAGAGAAGGCACCCTGCCTTAGGAGCCACTGTCCCTTGGCACAGCAGGCGGGATGCACATCCCCAAACTCCAGTGTCTATAGGGCTGGTGACTGTAACGTAGCCACCTACTACCCTCTAAAAATCAGTGGAAAGAAATAAGCCTCTCACACATGGTTTAACTGACCTATTTAAGTGCTGCTTTAGGATAGCAGGAATTACACCCCATATTGACTGTCCTGATTTGATCTCTACTGACTGTAAAGGAAACTCAGTTGCAGGCAGATGAATCCTAACCCGTAACTGCTTTTATTCACTGCAGACTTTCTAAGCTGGAAATAATGTGCCTAAGTGAATGAAGCAAGGCCATACTATACCTTTCAAAGCAAATACTACCAAAGGGGAAGTTGTAAAGGAATGGGAATATCATCATCATCATCATCATCATGGCTAGACTTTGCGAACGAAGATTTGGGAGGGTTTTACCCACGCGTGCTGCAAGCGCGCTGATGGCTGATAAGGCCGATGCGAGATAGGCAAGTCCTGTTGCAAAAGGCACAGCAGAAAGTCTCCATAGGTGGTACTGTCAGGGCACAGTTCTTTCGGTGTTGCCTTTTCTCCTCCAGACTGGTTCTGTGTGCAGTTTCAAAGGAGACAGCAGCGTTATAGATTGTGTGTCTCCACGTCTCCCGGTTGGAGGCCAGGGTGGACCACTGATGGTGGTCAATATGGCCAAGGCTGAGGTGTTGTTTCAGGCAGTCCTTGCATCTCCTCTTTGGGCCTCCTCTCTTGCGGCAGCCGGTGGCAAGTTCACCATAGAGCACAACCTTAGGGAGGTGGTGATCCTCCATCCTGGAGACGTGCCCTGCCCAGCACAGCTGCGTAAAGGAATGGGAATAAATAGAATATTGTTCTACAGAGAAAAGCATACATATATATCCAGGCCTGTCCAAAAGGCTATCTAAAAAAAAAGTAAATATTACTCAGAGATTCTTCCAAGTGTAACTTTTGCATCTCCAAGCATCTGCCCCCTTCAACAACAAGTGTTAACACAGACTGGGATTCCACCGATTCTGCCACCCTCAGGAATTAACCAAAGCCCTGCTCAATACTATGAGGAAAAATGCAGCAACGATATGTGGTCCTTAATTGTTTTTCTAAATGTGTTAAAAATAAACTGAATTCTTATGGTCCAGAAATAGTGTGGATAAGAGCAGCTCTTCTCCATGGATGAGCATCACTCAGCACAGGGCTCTCGGTCCCAATGTGCTCCTGTTCCCACAGAGGAGTAGCCACCTTCATGGCCCACTGTGGAAGAATTGTGATATAATGTCTAGACTGTACTAAATCATGAACTGTTAGAAACAAGTAGACTAAGATTCTTCTGACTCCCACCTACTAAACACTGATAATCAGTGCTGAATCAGTGAAACACGCCAGCACTTAATGCAATCCACTGAGTACTGATGTACATCTGCCATGGGGTGATGACGTTTTTTTTCCCCTGATCTTTTTACTTGTTCCTGTAAAAGCAGCCATAAGGAAATGGACCTCTTCAAAGTTCAAGGCCTGAAGAAACATTAGATTAAACCAATTTGTACACAGGGAAATCAGAAAAGCATGCAAAATATTTTTTTCTTGTTGGGAACCTCAGTGGTAAGAGGAGGTTGACTGAGAATGGCACATGATATTCCCTAGGCAAAAGCTTTTGACACATAGATGTTATTATGCCTAGTAAGGCTATGAACAAAGAAAACTGCTATTCACAGGTATTATTGACATACTGAATGCTTATACTTAACTACATAATGCAGCCACTAGTGTAATCACTCTGTTTATGGCCACAAAGGGAGGTTACCAAAAAAGCTTAGTTCTGAACACTCCCTAAACTTTAAGGATAAAACCTGGGATTTTAAGGTAGATTCATTACTTGAACAAAATGAAACAAAAAAATTTAAAGTACAAACACTTCAGATCTGATATAGGTTTAATTAAGACTAGAATTTAACATCTCACGCATACTCTTAATTTTACAAAATTATAGGTGAATCACACATATCTGTGAACCCACCAAGTGAAGTTTTAACTTGAAATTACTTTGCCCCATGTTAGAGGCCAAAAAAGAGACAGCTTTGAAGATGTAAAGCCCACACGAGAAACCACCAGTAGGGATGCTACTGAAATCATGTATAGATACCTGGCCAAATACACTGCTGAATTATTACCAGATCTTGAAAGAAAAGAATTCCTCAGCTGTGGAAACATTAACTACCACTTTGACTAACAAATGAATATTTGTACGGGCAGCAATAACATCTGATTTATGTAGTGGTCAAGTTTGCTTTAATTTAGGAGAATCTGATAGCCTCATCAGATCTTGCTGCTATGACAACAATCCTTATATATTAATACAAATAACATCTGTAGTGGGGGGGGGAAAAACAGTAGACACATCATACCTTGAAGATGCAGTTTATATATTCCCTACCAGAACTGATTTCAAGTAGTCTGAAGTTTAAAGAGGAGCTGTTTTGTGTTTCAATCAAGAAACAATTTGAGTCAAATGACCAATATACTTGCTCCTGAGGAATTACATTCTCAACACATATTATTTAATGCATCCACAAATTGCATTTTGTGCTCTGAGCTAGATTGTTGTGTGTGTATAGTGAGTAGCTGTGTGCCCATGCCCTTGTGGGAAATCACAGACACCATCTCTATCACACTTGGGAGCACTGTACACACAGGCAAATGCCCCCACAAAGCATCTTGATGTTTATACACCAGGTAACTATCACAGCACATTACAACACCTCTCAGTTTTTCATTCTTATCTCTTTTCCTCTCCTATTTTACCCATGCCAAAGAGATAATAGTCCTCACATTATTGTTTTAAAGTAGATAATAAATGAATACACTTAGGACTCCCTATAGGTCCTCACTTTGTGCCCAAGCTCTTAAAAGAAATAAGTACCCTCTTGATGCTCACTGAAAGATCAGAATGGCACAAGGGTGAAGACAGGGACAACACTTGAGGTTTACAAGACACATCTTTTAGGTAGGCATCAAGTACATTAGAGAATAATTTACATTTAGGCCTCTCTCTTTAATGGCCCTGCAAGTAAACGAACAAAAGTAAATAAAATTTAAAAGTTACATCAGCCTGTCTAAAAAATTTTATTGATTTCTATAACCTACATAAGAGTATTTAAAATACAAGAAGCATATGACTAGACATAAAGATAAAATGGCCTAATTAAACACAAAGCACACCAGGTATTTGTCATTACTGAAGTTGCAATAGCAATTAACCTTATAGGACAATGACATTTTAAGTCTCTAAAAACTGATAATAAAGATGTTTCCACATCAAAGGTCCACATAAAACTTCAGTAAAGTTTTATCTTCTGAAGGTACTTTATGTTTAACCACACTACATTTCTGGGAATAGCAGCATGAGTTAAGGCACCTTAATCTGGTTTTAAGGTGACCAAGAAAAAAAGTCAAAGTTTTCATTAAAAATAATTACTGTTCTGAAATTTTGATCTTTGACATCTCTTGTACACATTGCTCCTGCTGAGATAAACTCTATTACAATCTGCTTGTGGGTACTCTTAATAAAACATTAATAATAGAGATAACAAGTCTTAGTGTCACATGCAAGCATACAATACTTTCTTTATTAATTTTCTCATCATTTGTGATGTTTTTAATAAAAAACCCTAAAGTATCTTTATCTGTAACTGTAGCTAATAATCCATGACTGCAGCTCATGTGCTGAGAAGCCACCAGCCTCAGGTTTCTTTTCCACACAGTGCAAAGAGCACTTCCTTACATTTCCAAACAAGCAAAAGTCCCAACAGTAGGAAAAAAAAAAAATAACACAAAACACTCAGCTACAGCTTCTGAAAGAGAAGATCTTGAGAGCACAAAACATCTGACCCAGAGTCCAGGTGCAGAGATAAGAGGCATACAAAATCTTTCCATTCCGAAATTAGTATAAAGAGACTACTTCAGCTTCACAAGCAGCAAATGGGCCACCATGTTCAGGAGGGGGAATGGCTGCAATGGCCTTCTTGCTGGGAACTACCGAAACATCACACGGCTGTCTACAGAGCACAGATGACTGAAATAAGAAAGGAGCCAGAGTTACCCAGCTCAGCACCAAGACTGTCCAGCCTAGCCAGGAATTCAGTGTCACTGGTACAGAGGTATCTTCCAGGCAACTTCCATAGCTACAAACCCCAAGGAACTGAGTTGGTCTTCCATGGCAAAGCTTCCAAGGAACAGCAATCACGACAACACCCTTACAGCCTTCAGTGTACTCTTCAAGTGCAGAACCTGACACCAAAGTATGGGTCATCCACCAGCCTTTGACATTCCTGGGATATCAGAGACAGCCACGAGGCAGACCTGGAGCAGAAGCTGGAGGTTCGGTGGGATATCTTAGGATCTTTCAAATAAGGTCTCTTGTGGATATACAGGCAAATGAATCAAGTCATAGTTGTCCATAATGAGAATTTGGATACCGTATCTACATCTGAACATATCCAATCCCAACCTTGGATATATAAGCATGCACTGTACTAGCTTACAGAAACCTTCATTCTGGTGTTCACAGCAGGTGCCAAGTACAGGTGTCTTTCCTACAAGTGTATATCAACCTGCACCGCAGGAAGTTTTACATCACCCCCACATCACCATAGGTGAATCAGAGCTTAAGTCAGTCCAGCAGTTCACTTATCTGGGAAGCATCATTTCCTTGGACGGTAAGATTGACAAAGAGATTGACAACAGGTTAACAAAGGCATACAGAGCTTTCAGAAAACTCCATAAAGGAGTCTGGTACAATAAACACCTGAAGAAAAGTAGAAAGATCAGTGTCTACAGAGCCATCGTACTGTCTACTCTTCTCTATGGATCTGAATCTTGGGTCATCTACCGCCACCACCTGTGACTCCTCGAACACTTCCACCAGCGCTGCCTCCGTACAATCCTAAACATCCACTGGTCTGATTATGTGACTAATGTGTCTGTTCTGGAACAGGCAGAGGTCACCAGTATCGAGGCCATGCTGCTGAGAACACAGCTGTGCTGGGCAGGGCACATCTCCAGGATGGAGGATCACCACCTCCCTAAGGTTGTGCTCTGTGGAGAACTCGCCACCACCTGCCGCAAGAGAGGAGCCCCAAAGAGGAGATACAAGGACTGCCTGAAACAACACCTCAGCCTTGACCATATTGACCACCATCAGTGGTCCACTCTGGCCTCCAATTGGGAGATGTGGATACACACAATGTATAACGCTGCTGTTTCCTTTGAAACCACACACAGAACCAGTCTGGAAGAGAAAAGACAGCGGAGAAAGAACCGTGCCTTGACAGTACCATCTACGGAGACTTTCTGCTGTGCCTTATGCAACCAGACTTGCCTAACTCACATCAGCCTTATCAGCCATCAGCATGCTTGCAGCAAGCATGGGTAGAGCCCTTCCAAATCTTTGTTTGCAAAGTCTAGCCATGAGAGAGTGAGATAATGATCCATACAAATGCTTGAATCTTTCATTCCCAAATTAATCCCTTAATCAAATGTTGGCAGATCTAGGCAAAGTTTCTGTGGCTCCCATCTCCACCTCAAAAGCATCTTGCTTCTGCCCATTAGATTTTATTGGCTAGTGCAAAGGACAAGGCCACAGCACCTATACAAAGCAGACTTCTCAGCTGTCCATCACCCAGACACAGCAAGTCAGTTGTTTCAAGTTCTTACAACAGCTGGGTGCTCTGTGAGACTTGCCAGGATGCCGTGAATTCTGCAGACTTCATTAAAGATCAAAACATTCAAAAGATTTGTCACAAGTGAGGGAATGTGTCTTTCAAATTTCCCAACAGCTCAGAATAGTTTTGGACATCCTAAGCAAATGTACAATATAAGAAAGCCTCTGACTTTCTTATATTGTACATTTACTAGGACATTTTAAACTGTCATCAACAGAATGAGATAAGAGGCTTGAAACATTATTGGTACTTAGAACACCCATCTCAGGTGGCAGGGTTTTTTGCTGAAGTTAGTTAAATTAGACCACGAAAAGTCACTTAGCAGGACATATTTTGCCCTTTTATATCCGTGCAGATTTACAAACTTTTTAACTTGAGACCCTGAGGCTAAATGGAGCTTATGCCATTTCTTTTTGATTCTGTCCATGCCTTATTATAGACAAATTAACAGGGCATTGATGAAGAGCTGTGCTGCTTTCCAGTGACAACTTCAGGGATCCTGGTCTCTCCCTACTTCCTCTCTTCATAGCAGCACTAAGTTTAATTTAATACCCTTTAAAACTATAAGAAGGATATTTTCTTTTAGCAAAGCATAACAAGTCTGTCCCTTTAAAGAACCACATTAGGCATCATAGTTCAATCTTCAATGAGAGATCAAAAGGTATGTACTGAAGATTAGGCAGAACAAACCTTTTCATTATGAGTGGTCACCTACAATTCCAAGTGTTTTTGGAAGCAAGTTACTGACCTGCCTGGAAATACACATACAAAAATTACAAGTTATTACTACTGCTTGGTCAAATAAAAGAACCTATTAAGACTATTTATCTTGATTTCACATGAGTTTCCTCTTCTCTAAAGAATTTGCATGCATTACACCAATTCTAATCAGGGCTGCTCCATGGTGAACAATATTAAGTTGTTCCACAGGAACAAGATGTAAAGTACAATTAGAATTCTCCTTGCATCAGTTGCACTTGAAGAACTGAATTTGTCTGGCTGTGAAGGTTGAATCTCTTTGGATAGGTTGGAGAGATAATGCACTGCATTCTACACAGGCATGAAAGTTCAGTGAAGAGGGGACAAAAGAAAATAGAAATAGGAAAAGAACCCACCACTCTTCTGCAGTTTAGCTGTGTAAGTCACCTACAGCAAACAGGTCAGAAAGAATATGAAAACTCTGACTTGGCATCACCTGTCCATGCGATATTTCCAAGCAGGCAACACCTGTGGGCATTGAACAGTCCAACAAACTTCTGCTTTGTTTCCGTGACTGCCTTTATCCTGCACCAGGGCTTCATAAATGAACACACATTATCAGCTGAGCAAACATCTACACACACAGAGAAAAGAAATGTAGTTCTGACCAAGAGAAAAACTTTAGGAAGTTTCAAGAATTTGGACACTAAATTTAAAACTCACCATCAGAGCTCAGGACTGAAGACCCCTGTGCAGCCCAAGCAGGTTCCGTGGAGCTAGCACACGAAGAACAGACAGGATATCTACCATCAGCCAATAACACACCCTTAAAAGGAGGATACAGCTGATGTTACTTAAATTTAAGTACCTCCTTAAAGTCATGAGTATGGAAGAAATCAACAGTCTAAACTCCTGTGAAATTCCCTCCTTTCCTTCATCCACTGTTATATGGACAACAAGCCCACTCCTTTCTAAAGCTGGTGGACAACTATGCAAGTAATGAAACAACATCCTTAATTTGCACAGCTCTCTATTAAGTGGTGAATCTCGATTCAACAACCTTAGCTTACAAAAACTCACAACCATTCTCCCATTTTCCATGTTTTTAAGTAAGATCTGAGAGGAGTCTGTAGGACTAACTGAGGCTAAGCATGCAGTGGAGATCATTCTGTTTCCATTGGGAGTGAAATGAAGAACAACTTATCACCCATTGTGCCTTGTAAAATACTTTTCAAACCCAGCCTGTGAATTTTCAGTGTTTCACATTTTTCACCCAACAGATGGCAAGTTCTAGTTCAAGTTCTTTTTAATCCAAGTTTAATTAGCATCCTACCTCCAAAAAATCATCCTTTATAAATGTTGATATGCCCATAGGCCACATATTTCTTGATCTTCCTTTGAGAAAGAAAGAAGAAAAGACATTTTTATGAAACTCCAAAGGAAAAGCAACACATGCATATGAAAAAAATGCACATTGAACCATAAAACACAAAAGAACTTCACATTTGACAATGTAACCACAACCACACATTCAAGTCAGTATTTTCAGTGGTTACTAATGTCTAATTTTTCCTGGATAAATGCAAGTTTGCACTAGTCATTTTGATTTGGAAAACACATTAGGATTGTTTGGTTGCACTGTGAAATTATATTGAATACACCACTATATTAAAGAAAAAACAATCATAGTCCAATTTTATATTTGATCTTTCAAGTCACTTTTCAGGGAAAGCAAAAACTTTTTCAGCATGACTCATCATGTTGCCAGGGTAAAACCTGTTCCAATTCTTCTCTGCTACTCTTATCCTGAAGTTTTTATAGCAACCTGAAGTACTGACCAAGCATTGCATACAATTCTTCTGCACTGCATCTTACATGACCATTTACTTTTGGGGTTTATCAGCTGCAGTTTCCCACAGTGTACTACATCTACTTTGCCCTGGTGCTAGTGATGGAACTTAAAGATTCATCTGTCTAATGATCTGAGATTTAAAGACCATTTGGGGTTTCAGGTCCTGTCCTTTACTAACTGGCCATCTCATATTAGTGTCGTGTCAGGTACTATGCAAAGCTATAACTGTAGTTGGAAGAGATTACCCAATAAGTGAGCTTTGCTTAGGACATTGATTACCCTATTACCTGCCAGCAAATTTGATTTGAAGATAATGCAGTAAGAAAAGCTTTGATCACAAAAAAGAAAATATACAAGCACATCTAGGTCCTTTCATTTTGTTTTCACAATGGACACACCTCTCTTAGCACCTGTATCACAGCACCTTCTGGAAGGAAACAAGATCAGACTTTGTCAACTGTAATCTAGACAAACATGCACAAAATACCCTCTTGTACAGATATAAACAAATAAGCAAAGGGCAAAGACCACAGATTTCAATAACAAAGTTTCTGTGGTTCTGTGTGTCCTCTCTATGAACTCTGCACAGTGGTGGGTGTGCTTGTGTGTGTTTTCCAAAGCATGGGATGCATCAGTCAGAAGAAGGTCACAGGCCCAAATGCTGACAGCCACATGGCATGTAAAGCACACAGCCCAAACCCCTGCACCAAGACTCTCCCTCAGGCATAAATGACCCAGTAATCTTAGTGCTAGCAACCACCAGCTTCTATCAAAATGAAATTATCCAGCATAGGCACAGGCTGGAAAACAAACCAAGTGTTTACATCTGCATTCAGAACATCCACTAGAAATGTCTTTCTATATAAAGAAGCACATTACCTGACTTTCACATGTCATCATTGTCCTTTTCAGAGGAGAACCTGGGCTAATCAAATCTCCATTCCTGTTTGTTCTTCAACACTGACTTCATTTTGTTAGTTAACAAAGGCTTCTTGATATTAAATATTAATTAAATCTTCTACTCTCTATCTACCAGAGTCCAACAGATCTTCCTCAGGGCCTCACAAAAGCCAAAACCCATCTCGGTACAGAAGCTCTACATCTTGTGAAAAGGGAGATGTTATTCTTTGTATATGACACATCTGAACTGTATCTTCTGGGAACAGTCACAAAGCTGACCTGTTCCCCACAATCTTATTAAAAACACAAAACAGGAAAAGGTTGAAATTTGTTGCAATGTTCTATCAGCTTCTGCTTTGCAGAAAGAAAAGAGCTGCATTCAATTAATATGGTACCTACTGAACAGTTAAATCAATGAAGACCTGCCCTTAGGGAGTCAAGATCTCTGCTCAACCAAAAGTTTGCCTTCCTCTTCCTCACTAGCAAGTATCAACACTGAGCTCTTTTCTCTCAGGTCTTTAAATCACTATTATACTGTTACCAACACCAGCCTGAAGCCTGTTTTTATACCTGGTGAAGAAGCAGACCCTTACAGGTCACATTTAGCTCTTCTTCTCTAGTTTTGATTAAAGAAAATGTAAAACTTTCCAGACTCAAGATTTCTACCCTTTTTCCTATTTCAGAGATGCTGAAGCACACACTCTTGTGAGGAGACCGAAAACAACCTGGCAGAAAGGGGCCTCTCAGGAATGTCCATTAAACCTTGGAACAGTGTTGGGAGTGTGTCCCTGGTCCGATAAGACTCAATCCAGCCTGCAGACGTCTGCTGCCACAGTATCTCCAAGCTGCCTGCAGTTGACAAGATTTAGGGTTTCTGTGTACTCCCTAACCCAGATGGAGACTCACTTTATCAATCCTTCTGTTTCTTCTGTGTCGTGCTCATTAACCTTGCATTCCTGAGTTCCCTCATAGTAAGCATTATGTAATCTTTTAATTGTAATATCTCCTCCCATCCTTTAGCATAAAACCAGCCCCTGAGATGAATATTTACTCACTGAGTCTATATATTGTATGATGTAGCTTCAATAAACATCTCTGTTTGCCCCCCATAATGGAGATCGTGATTCCCCGACCACCACACTCTTGGACTCCTTAACTGCCTACATGATCAGCAGTCCCAACAGTCCTGTTTATGTCTGTGTATGGAGTACAGTGGTTTGCACTCGAGCACCCAGTTGTGAAGTGTGGCTGTGAACTGCTTGCTTGATACACAATCTGCTTCTTAGCCAACTTCAAGTGCTGCTGCTCATTCCACATCTACCCCACATGCTCTGGGGAAAGTCATAAAGCTGTAGGAACCGGTTTACTGTGAAATAGTAAAACAGTGTTTGCTTGTGGTCTTGGACAGAGATTTCACTCCCAGGAAAAACAACGATGTAATTTATTGAAGGCTTTCCAAGCTTCTACCAAATGGCAGAAAACTGCTTTATTTAAAACATGGACAACCTTAATTGTCCCCGTGAATAGAGAGGGAAGTCTGGTAACTTACCTTTTCCATTACCAAATGGACTCACTTTAAGGGAACTACTCCTACTCATCTTCAAGCCCAGAGCATAAAGGTAAGCATCTGAAATTGCTTGAATACAAATTCCAGGCTTCTACTTTAAGTATTTCTAGACTGAGTATAAGGCATTGCTGATCAACTTTTTTCAGAGTTTATCTCCTCATTTGCTCCATTGGAGATGCAAGTCTTTCATGTTGAAAGACTGAGCTTTTCCAGCTCTAGACATAGATTTGGATGTGTTTGACTAAGGGAGGCTCTAAATCATTCCCAGATGCTAGCTAAGATAATAGGTCCTCAAAACAAAGGTTTGCCTTTGTGTCCCCATTACTGCCTTTTGTCTGACCAGAAACAATCAGCTTTAGTACAGGAAGTATTTATAGCTGAAGTGGCATAATACTCCCCTTGCATCCTTCCACACAGGTTGCAATAATGTCACAGAGCAGAAATGCAAATCAACATATTTCTGTATCTGTCAGAGACCGGTGCCTTGGGACAGGCACCAGTGGCAGTGTTAGGGGGAGAATGGACACAAAATGGCAAGACAGAAGAGGACTGCTTGACAATGTATCGAGAAAAAGCTAGTCTTTGCAACAGGCTTGTGCACTGTGCCCCTCTGAGACATAACATTTCCAGTTCAGATTTATTTGGAAAGCATTCTCTATGGTTACAGACCTCACATTTCTCCATAAGCCTGGTCTTAAATGTTGCTTTAACAAGTGTCATTGGTTCTTTCTTGAATCTTAAACTCACTTCTAAGGCTTAAAAAGTGTGAGTAAAAGGCAGCTTCTGAAGAACAGAACTCGATATTCCTATGGAAAGTAGATTTCTAATTACTAATTACTAACATACCCTTCAATTTTAGGTAATAAAATTGATAGGTTCTCTCTCTTCTTCAGAAAAGTTAGAGATATCATCCAGAGTCTACAAAATGGGGCTTCAAAGAAATGTGTTCTGCCAAACTACAGAAAAACCAATGCTGACTGATGGATGGGAATCACTTAAGCTGATTTCTGGGACACGTTATGCATTAATAAATGTGAGACTGTGTGTACACTGAAAGAAGTGTAGGAGGCACCATTAAAAACTTTTCAGAGAATTGGAAAAAAAGTTAAATACATTATTTCAAAAAAACCTACAGAAGGATTAGTACTAAGGTCTTTTTATAAACACTGATTCTGAGCACTTACATGAAGATCAAGAAAATAGACATCTCCACAGGCACTCCTGCAAGTTATATTTTGTTTTAGAAGACACTGCTGCTTTTCACTACACTTAACAACAACCCTGTGCTATTTCCAAAACTCTCTGAGCAGCCCACAGCAAAGGTATTAGTGCCAACGCTGATCATCAATTATAACACTGGGGAGGAAAAAAAAAAAAAAAAACAAACACAAAGCTTCTGTTTACAAAGAGCACAGTCGCAAAATCTGAAAGTGAAATCAAAACCATGCCTTAATTAGGGGTCCTGAGTGGTGGATGTTTCAATTGAGAGGTTCGGAGCTCTGAGGATCATATCAGTGCTATCTCTGCCCTCCCAAGTGGCTGGCTGGACAAATTAAGTTTAAAAAGTATCTTCTCAATCTAAAATATGTGAGTCCTTGCAGCTCTCAGGAACAAAGGCAGGTTGCTCTCCCTCAGTATCTTGACTACAGATCTAGGAATCCATGGAAAGACTCCCATATGTAAAAACTCAACACCCTTTGGGGTTTTCTGCATTCAGGCAAAATCTCTTTATGCTACAGAAGTGGCTTGTATTCCTTCCCTTCAGATAAAACAAAACAAAAATGTTTCTTTAGACTCATTTACACAGTGACCCTGCTGGTACTGACACACTGAAGGCAGTCAGAGAGTAGAATGCAAAATGATTAAGACAGCCAGAAAGCAGCTGTATGCTGGGAAACAATGTTTCAGTTGATAATACAAGACTGCGCTGAAGCCTGTGAACACAGAACACACTGTTCTGTCAATAAATGCTTACCCTCCTTTTCTTCTTCATTCCAGTTCAATTACAAAGACGTAGGAATGAATGTTACATGGTAAGCAGGCTTATGTATCAGTAAATTCAAGCAGTCAAGTTCAGGTTCACCCATGAAAACATCCATGTTTTCAGTAAATTGGAACAAGCTTAAGTGAAGACAGAATGTGTCCTGCATTTTCTGTTGTAATTTAGTTGAGTTACAAAGAAATCCTCATTTAGGCATCTCCAGATGCTAAGCTGTGTGCAGCAGTGGACAGGTTACATCACAAATAAACACAAGTTGATTGAAATTGCCCCTGTTTCAAAAGCATAACATCACTATGGTCTATGTATTTCAACAGAGCTATTTGTGTCCTACATTCATCCTACAGATCGTAGAAGACACATTTCCTAGGAAGCCAGATATCAGGCAGCATTCTTAAGATGAAGGGCATGTTATATGCAATATATTCACATAAAAACATGATCTGGGACAACTAAACAAGCAACTAAGAAATAACTTGTAAGCTTTATAAAGAATCGAAAAGAAAATGTTCTAAAGGTTTGATGAGTCATAAAAGCTAAGTTTAAAAGGTGAAGATATTATTTCAATTAAATATAACAAATGCCAGCAATGAATGCCTAAGCATTTTAACGAATTCATCTGTAATACTATGGTGCATGCTGAGGCACAGAGCTGTGGGGGTATACACATACAGACAAGTTATTTGTGAATAAAATTTGAACTCTGTAAGAGACACCTACTCAAACTGGGAAAGAATTTCTTGAAACAAAGTCTGCAAGAGCTCTAGAAGTTTCTTTGATACCAAAGGTGAATTGCAGAATTGTGATGCATAAAGACGTAGTAGCAAGCACAGTCAAAACCAGGAAACCAGTTTGGTCCAAGCAGCTGAAAATTTCCTTTTCCTAGTACATATAAAGGATTTTTGCATCATAGCAGTTCCACTGACTTAATTGGCAGCACTTCCCACCCTGCATTGACAGTAGCTTCTTTCCTGCAAAATATATATTAGAAAAGTTCATAGTCAGCTGAAAGATTTTTGTCTACCATAAATGTTGACAGGGCAAAGAAGTATACACACAACAAACATAATGGACAAATAGAGTTGGTACGTAAATTATTTCTCCTCAAGAAAATGTGGTTGGAAAAAGATTTGAAGGCAATAAGTTTTAAATTAAAACAAAACAAAAAACCCAAACAAAACAAAAAAAAACCAAACACAATCTGCTGCCTGTTCATAGCACTATCTGCCTTTCAAAGACTATCACTACTGGCTCCCCAAAACCACTGCCAGCACTCAAGAATACAGCTGATCACCCACTGGTTGCTTCATTGCTCTTTAAGACATTTCAGTTCTGGATTTATTGCTATATTTGATAAATAGTAAATATGTCACATCGTGGATCAACTAGAGATTGTGTCCAACACTGCAGCTCTTTGAATCCAAAGAGCCTGAACTGTGGGCTATATCCTATATATGTTATCAGTACACTGTATTGCACACTATTTTATTGAAGATCATCTATATATATATTTTATATTTGTTTATTAGTTTTTCCTGTAGCAAAAACATACTCACAAGCAGTAGTAATTAGCAGCACCACAGTCACAGCTCACATTATGAGCTGTTAATCTAGGGATATTATACTGTGAATTTTCCCAGTCACATGTTCTCCTTGTACAGAGCCATACGGGTATTCCACAGCCCATGCTTAGTCCTTTGATGTACTACCGACATCCTGCTCCTTAAATCTCTATTTCACTAACAGGTCCTCTCTAAAGATCTCCATTACCTCAGTGGCACAGCTATAGTATTTAGATTTCATATTTTTTTAAACTTTCAATTATAATCTACAAATAAAGCCTTAATCAGTTCATAGCTGAGCTGTGAAAAGCATTGCCATGGAGGGTTTAAGTGAAGATTAACAGAAAGCACATCAGAACAGGTTTATAGGCAGCTTTGTGTTCTTTCTTGTACTCCTGGAGAGACTGCAATATGGATTATACAACTGGCAGTTTACAGCAATCCCTGAACTCCTAGAAGCACTCAAATAGATTTTGAGGACAATCAAAATGGGGGGGGAAAATAAAATTTCTAAGCTCAAAGCACTTACAAGGAACATTTAACTTGGCATTTAGCATGATTATTTAACCTTTCCCAATATTTTCCAGCATTTTGTCAAACCAAAATTAGAGTTTTCAGTACATGAAGATAAAGCCTGGCTCTCTTACTCCTCAAAGAATGAGAATTAGACTAGACCATGAAGATGCATTATATTTTTATAGACATCACTCCTCCTGTTCCCAGAGAGAGGATTTTGTTTGAATTCCTGCTGTTAACACTGCCTTCATAGGCTCCTGAGAAAGCTCAGTTGTGTTCCTCTGTCCTTCACACACAGCATGAGAAATGACTGCAAATAACAGCTTTCTACTAAATACTTTTGACAAGTGAGCAATCCAGGCAGGTACCTCACCCACCCGCTCAACCACCACTCCCCATCATGAAAGTAGAGGGAAACAGTCCTTCCTAGGAGACTGTCAGGTGAAATATAGTTCATGAAGTCCTGAAAACAAATTCACTAAGCAAGAGCAGGCCTATTGGAGGCTTCACATGGCATAAATGGAATACCAAAGGCTTGTAGAAGTAGGAAAACTGAACTCTGAACAGAGACCAGACTACAATTATTACAAGTAGGGAATTGCGAAAGATGCTAGGAAATCAGCACAAACAGAAGTAAAATATTGTGCAGTTATTCAGCAATTTGTAAGAAATTGCAACTTCTGACAAAGAATGTGAGCTACATGGACAAGGTACTATTCCAGGTCTGGGAGACTACAAATAAAATTCTCTTTTCCAAGATTTATGTGGTGAACAAGTCAGTCACAGTCAAATCTTCGAGGGGAAAAAAAACCACACGACTTAAAAAAAAAAAAAAAAACAAACCAANAAAAAAACAAACCAAAAACCTAGAAGGTTTTATCATTACATGCATAGAGGAATAAAGTGTGATACTGTCCTGGTTTTAGTAGCCAGGATCAGTTCATCACTGTGTGGATGTGTATTCTAAAACCCTCTATGTCATTTTTCCCACAAAATGCTCACAGTAGCCCATTAGCAGCAATTGTCTAAGGCACACCCAACCCCTCAGGCTACAAGCTGGGTGTTTAGGAACTTCTATGAGATAGGGAAGTTTTTCCTGCCTCCACACCCACCTGAGAGGGTCATGAGGGGTCATATCTGCTAATGGGCCATCAGTGATGCCAAAAATATGCTATTGTTCACCTCACAGAGTAAATCACCCATTGTGAAAGTCTCCGCCCAGGGGGCAGGACTGGGCGTTCCCATTTGAGTTCAAGTGAATATAAGCTTGGGGTTTGGGACTGGGGGCCCTCTTCAGATCCAGAGGAGGACCAGAACCTCGATCAGACTGAGACTGCCACCAGGTTGCAACCATCACTTCCACCAGCAGGTATCTTGTTTTCTTTTTACTTTGAACTCAGCAGGGCCACTGTGTGCGCAGCACAGGGTTGGTGAGCTCCACTCTGTTTGCGCCCCACTGTGCTGGGCTGTACATCTGGTGTTTTTGTGGCACAAACGAATTTTCTTTCTGTTTCAGTGTATTGTTTTTTGTGATCTTTTATTAAATTGTTATTCTGACTTGCAATCCCATTCTGAGTTGGATTAATTTCTCCTACTGGTTTACCTCTAAACCAGCACAATACTTAAAAACAAAGAAGCCATTCAACAATAACAGATGAGTCCAAAGAATAAGGAAACAAAACCAAATAAAATACTTGAAAAACATATATTACACATATGCAACTAGCACAGGGCTGGTTTAAATGTTCTTATACCCTCTATAGTAAAAAATGGCAAAACAGCTATTAAAGTCTACTGAACAGCATGGTTGTTCTATTGTTTATATAATAAATGGTTACACAACGCATGAGAAGCTGCACTTAGTAATCCAAATTCTAATTGTTTTAAATAGCATTAACTCAAATGAATGAGTCTTGAAGTGATGAGAAAGCAAAAAAGAACAGCATTTCATGACTTCTCTTATCTTTCCACCACACGAAGGTATTTGCAGAAGGAAGGTACAAGCCATGCCTGAGCAATGAAGTTTTCCACAATCTGATGAAGCGCTGAAGCAAAGAAAAGGCAGTTTATTTATCATCCTGAGCACTGTAAAAGAAAGCAACCTGTTACACAGAGCTTGGAAAGACACACCTCAGGCTGGAATTGAGAGATCTAAAAGCCATGTTCAGCTGCTTTTGGTTGAGGACCAGAAGTATTCACAGCAGGTATTCCATCAAAGACCACATATTAGCTGAAAACAACACTGTAGCTAACCTTTTTAAAAGAAAAAAAAATTTCATTATTTTAGTAATCATAGAAAAACACAAGTTGGAAGAGATGTCCACGGGTCAGCTAGGCCCATCATCTGCTCAAACACATTTCAGCTTCAAAATCAGACCGGGACACTCAGAGCTTCCAGCCATCTAGATTTTAAAGTCTTGAGGGTCAGAGTGTCCACAGCCTCCCTGGGCCCTGTTCCTGAGCTTGAGCACCCTTTGTGTGAAGAATTTACCCTTAATCCCATAAGAATTTCCAATGCAGCTACTTCTGCCAGTTGCCTCCCATTCTATAACTGTACAACTGAGAAAACTCCATCTTCTCTACAGCCCCCCATTAGGGGATGGAAAGGCTGCAAACAGATCCCTAGACCCTCACCTTGGCCATCTCATGGCTGAACTAACCCATGTATTTCAGTCTCCCCATCCCCTCACCACATTAATATCCCTCCACCACCCTCACTCCTGTCACTTACACTGTAGGCATGAGGAAACATTAACACAAGGCAGTAATAATATCATATTATTTCCCTCCAAGAAACACAGTTTTAAGGAGGTGCTTCATCTTTCACTAATAGAGACACAAAGGTGAGGGAAATGGAATACCCAGTGATGTCTGATAAACTCATATTTGACATTCCAGTTCCACTGCATCGTGCTGTATACAAGGATTTCATATATTGAAAAGGCAAGTAGCACACCTAATACAAATGGAAAGTTCCTCACAGACTCCCAGAGACAGCAATCCCTCACAGAAGTAACTGTACTCAGCATCACATCCTAAAAGTCACAAGACCAAAAAGAAGTGCTGAATAATTTTAGGAATACAATCTATGGGGAAACAGAGAATAAATGACCAATAAATCATACTTTTCCCATGTACCATTGATTTAAATTATAATAAGACAGAAAAAAGCATGTATAAAGGACTTTACTGAGTTGAGTGACACTGTTCTAATTACACTGGATAATCTGTGAGCAAAGAAGTTTTTCCATATCATGCCTTTAAAGGATTTAAAGAAAAGAAGAAAGCCACAAATTACCTTAAGAACTGAATCACTCCAAAGATTAATTATATTTAGCCAGAAAAGACTTCAAAGACATAAAGCATGCTTCCAAAATCCAATTCACCCAGCCACCCAGGAACAAGTAGGTTGGTTCTGCTGAACAACTGGCAAGAAGGATATGGGTTTCCTTGTTTATGGCAGTCAAACAAGAAACTGAAGCCAGTAGAATTCCGCAGCAGTTCTGCAGGGCTGACTTAACTGCAGGAAAGAAATGAACTGGCATTGTAGTTCCATAAGGAAAAGGAGTGCTTTAAGGGGAAGTCTTAAGAATTCTCCTGAGTTCAAACTCCTCCACCATCCTTCTACAGGCCAAGGAGATTTTTTTTTTGTTTCTTTGCCTGATGCCAATCACCAGAAGACTCATCTTCCTCTCAGGCCCTGGGAACTGGTTGCCGAGCCAGCTCTTGCAGTTGGTTGCTCTGCATCTTCTGGAGCACCAACTCAGGATGCTGGGTCTCAAAAAAGCAGCTCAGTTCCCTCTATAAGGAAGAGAAAACTGATGGGAATAGCACCAAGCTTTGGTAGTTGTTGGTTACCTTGACACCACCTGTAATACAAGCCAAGTAAAAAGCAAAGACTTACTGAAATCTCAAAAACAACCACCCCATTTCTAATGTTGCGAAGGACAAGTGAACAGAAATAGAAGTGTGATTTTTCTCTTCTATCCTCTCATCCTAAGATCAGATCTGAGGCTTCTTACTCTTTGTTGTACAGTTTTAGATGAGACAATGGTGTGGTGAAGGCTTCACTCCTTGAACATGCCGTTGATCCTCACATTTTTCTGGCGGCAGCATGAAATACAGACTGAGGGACATGTTTGTCATAACACCCCATCCCCAGCTAGATTCAGATCTCAGTCCCTTTCTCACCCCTTAGGTCTTTGGTGTTTAGCTTTACTAAGGATGCAATTTCAGCAGATTTCCCCCACCACTGCCTTTCTCCATTCTTCTGATGACTGTCCTCACTTCTTTGGAAGTGCTTAAAGTACAGACTGATGATGTTCCTGTGGGAAAGCTGTTTTTCAAAAAAAAAAAAAGGAAACATTATTTTCCACTGGCAGGTTATGGACTGAAGAGGGTAGGACTGGATTAAAAGTACTTCTGACTTCTTAAATCTGTTCCACAGCCCACACTGAATATCCTGCTGTTCTGAGTGAGCCAAAAGATAAATTGAGAGGGGGGGAGATGTGGGAAAACATGTACAGTATAATCACTAAGCAGAAGGAAACTGTAAATCCAGCCATATAATGCCTCTCCAACACTGTAGTTTCATGCAGATAAATTCACTTCCTTTGCACAATAGAACTCAATAACAATACCTTGAGGTAAATACTGCAAACAATATGCCACTGCAGGAATAAACCAGTAGATTAGATATAGAAAGGATTAGTTACATAGAAGAGCTACATTGTTGATTATTTAGTTTGTACAGCAGGTTCCTGAAAACCTCCAAGGAATGATAAACTCTGCACATTTAAGTGCTATTTAATTTTTATACCACCAAAAGGCAGCCATCCTGTGATGCTTTGTTGTCTCCCTGGTATTTTTTTCCCAGCATTTTTATATTATGTGGCATTTTCTTTAAAGTTATGGCTGAAGTTTTCAGATTACAAGAAGAAAAGTTTCTGTCCCTCACAGAGTAGCAAAAGTCCTGAAAATATAAATGCTTTTAGAAGAAAAATGAAGAACAAAACCAGAAGACCCTCAACAGCACACGCTCCAGCTACAGGAGCATGATGGCCTGGTGACACCAACATCTGGCAACCTCCTCTTCAGCTGAGGACCACACAGTTATCAAGGATAGCCTTAAGGTCTTTATACAGGCAGGTACATCAAGAACAATTTCCTATAATATCAAGTATTTTTACAGAACATACGTTCAAACTGAGTTGGCATGCAAAACTGCTGATAGAAGAGTTACTTCAGAAGGGTCTCTAAAGTCATTTGCTAAGGATGGAAAACAAACAAACAGAAAACAACCACACACACAAAATGCCCACATTTGTCATTAGCAGGGCTAAGGATTTTTAGTGCTATAAGAAATACTGTCTTATGGGATCCTGGGTTTAATTCAGTCATCTCAAATTCAGACATCAGAGCAGTGCTATTTTGAGATGGAAGCTCTAACTCTGTGCAGGACACAAGATTAGAGATGGTAATATTGTGCCTTTAGAGAGCTCCTACTAAAGTTGCAAAATTCAATGAAAAATAGCACAGATCTTCCTCTTTGATAGGCACAAGTATTATTTTCCATCCCTAGGAAAATCTATAAAGTGATACTCTGTGAGAATACCTTGAATTGGTATTTCAAAGGGCTTCTTTGGAAAGAATGATTTATAAATCACAAAGACCAGTGGGTCTTTTATCAAAGAAAATGGATTCCTTTTCAGAACCACAAAGAAAAGATTGATGATACCCTAGACCACATCCCCATTTGTGAGAGATATGTAATGCCAAAAGACAACAGTTACAGTCAGTTAATAGTTTACAATACCACAAATAACTCATGTACTAATTACAGGTGAAGTGTTCATGGTGTTTTATGGAGGTTGTAAAGCAAAATTATAGCAGAGGGAAATTCACCAGGTAATTTATGTTATCCCCCACAGTAGATATTAAGGATGACAAGGAGAGGTTTAGGTAATAAGTGCACATAACAAAATAGCAGAATGGATCAAATGTGTCAGTGTGTTGTCTTATTTTCTTACCAGGACAAAGAAGGTACATAGATGTAAAAGTATGCTTCATGTATGAATGTTAAGATGCTTCCTAACTAATCATACCCCTTCCTCAGCTCAGTGAAATTCCTATCAACTCTATATTTAAAACACAACATATATGGACAGGCTTTGCAAAATTATTATCCAGACAGGAGTTTCCAGGGGAAAACAAAACAAAATTAAAAAAAAAAAAAAACCACCAACAATAAAACAAGTACTTTGTTTTTAAACTGGCTCCATTATTACTCATTTTTCAAATCAGTACTTTTTCAGAGAGACAGTACCTAATATGTGGTGTTACAGATAACTTTTATGTGGCCTCAACAAAATACAAAAGATGTGTGTTTTTACTTACAGAGGAGAGGCAAATGCAAGAGAGCATGGAAGAAAGTGGGTGACCCACGTGGCATTTACCATTGTTCTATGCTGTCCTCAGAAGACACAACATATTTTCAGAGACCAGAAGCAAACAACTTCCCAGAAGGATAGGGCTTGCCAAGGGCTGCACCTTTTAGTCCTCCCCACGGTCAGCATAGTTGATCTAGTGTTACCATTTCATGTCCATTTGCTGAAGCCTTACACATCACCAGAGGTGACACATCTTATTATCAGTTTCTTGTAGGCATTTCCTCCATGTCTCAAGTCCCTAACCTTTTTCTTCACCATGTGAGGCTGTGATTCATCTCAGTCACAACCATTGGTACTGAACAACCGACACAGTTAGACTTAACAAGCAAGAAGCAATAGCACATTATACTAAACTACACAGGGTTTCTGTTAGCTAAGTCAGCTAAACTTCATAAAAATAATTTTTAAAAAAAGTAATTGTTTTTTTTCCAGAGTGCCTTAGATTCCCACAAAATTCAAGGATTATACTGCCTATCATTAATTTTACCAGTGCCTGTTCCTATAGTGTTGTGCCACTCTCGTTGTGGAGGAGGCAGAGCCATGGGTGATAACAATCCTGCTTCTCTACTCTTTCCTTTTTAATTTTTACTCTTATTCTTGTTGTCATCACTGTGCTTTGTTCTTTTGGGTTAATGCACCTGGAATGTTTCTAATAGAGCCTTGGAAAATAACTATAATGTGATTCGAGTTCAGTGTCATTAAACCTGATTAGCAAGGAGTGCCCATAAAAATCCGTAATTACCTCACAAAATAAAAAAGAACTACAAAGAACTTTTTTTCTATTTAATTATTCGTGCTGTTTGAGAAAAGCTATTGTCACATTGTTTTCCTTTTTCTGTGCCTTGTAAATATCTTAAAATACCAAGATCTGCTTAAAACATCAATCTTCTCACAAAGTTGATTTCTAATATGAAACCAAATATACAGTCTTTATTTTGAGAAAATAAAATAAAAAGCATAGAGAATAAAATGCATCATTATGGATGTGCTAGTGCTTTGGGTGCAAGGCCAGAGTTTGTGATTGAATCTATAATGATAAAAAATTCCCAGCTGGATAATAGCACCGTGAGGTTAACACACACATAGCTAAACTGTTTAGCCTTACAAAACATAGATGTTTCAGAAGTTATTGCCCAGTAGCTTGGGCTGGGGACTACCCCAACCCCACTTCAGCATGTCTTTACTTTTTTGGGGGGAAGGGGGAAATACTGCTCTAAACTTTGTGAGAAGCATAAGAAACTTTCATCTAAGATATACACTCTTCCAAGACATGTTCTTCCAAATCCTCATTTTCACTTAACATTTAATAGAGGACGATCTCTGCCTGTAGGTTTTTTGCTCTGTTTTCAGTTGCAAATTAAGCTGAGATCAGCCTTTGCATCAATTGCTGCTTGAAAACCTCAGTAAGAAGGAGACAGAAAAAGAGCCTTTGTCCCCTGCAGTGCCAGGAAAATGATCTGGGGCAGCTCTCCTGCTGCGCTCCACGAGCAAGTATTCCCACAAACCTCTCCCCTGAGCTTTGACAAGTCCAACAGCTCTCGTTTGATTTTCCCAGTAATGCCATCCTCAGAGAATGACCTTGCCTGTACCTGACATTAGGAAAACCCAGCTTTCATTTGCACTATTGTTTTAAGAGGTCCCCAACCTCTGTAGTCATGTTAAATTAGAGGCTTTCTGGACAAAAGCCTGGCTTTAAGCTACTGGGTGTTCCTGAGTTGTGAATACCACATATTTCTTCCCATATTGCTCTCTTATCTGTATCCAGAGATGTTTGCCACTGGGTAAATATTTCCCTATTTTCTGCACAGAGACAAAGCAGCAATGCCTCTGCAATGGTTGCATGTTGTGCACATGCTGAACCCCATTCAGAGGCTTGATTAAGTGTCCTCTGCACCTGAATGACAGTGGATCTGCAGCTGGGAAAGCTGTTCTTGAAGTGCTCTAACATGCAAATTCAGAGATGTGGGTAGAAACACGTGCTATAAAAGAATATTTGAGGAACTCACCGGTTCCAGGCAATGAAGGTAGAAAACATTGACAATCTCAGTAGTAAAATAAGAAATGTAAAAAGTAGATCAAAGTCACCTTCATGGAAGAAATAAGAAGTAAACTCTGGGTTTTTCATGTTAACAGCAGGTGAAATTCACCGGGCATGCTTGCCTTCTGTATGCAGCATGATCATGACATCTAAATTACAAGAAAAATAACAAGCTTACTTCAAAAGGTCTCAGGCTTGCCTCACCAGCATAAATTTATGGGTACACACAAGTACAACTGATAGAATACCTTGTTAAAACCCTATGCTCTTTTCCTCCATTCCAGCTTTGATTAAGCCAGTAAAAACCAAAATCTGCATATTACTATTTTGGCCATTTTCTTTTTTGTTCCTCCATATCAGAGGCTTAAAAACTCAGTGGGGCTACAGCTCAGAATCATAGATAGAACCCATGGGGATCACTGAGTCCAACTGTGTGCAGGGCAACATACAAATTAAACTGAATATCCAAAAGCATTGTCCAAATGCTTCTTGAACATCCACAGTCATGGTGGTTTCCCTAGGGAGCCTGTTCCAGTACCTGACCCCCCTCTCAGGGAGGAACTTCATCCTAACATCCAACCTGAACTTCCCCTGGCACAGCTTTAAGCTATTTGGTCTCATCCTTTAACTGGACACTAGAAAGAAGATATCAGCATCTCTCTACTCCCCATCATGACCAAGTTCTGAACACAAGTGGGGTCACCCCTCAGTCTCCTCTTTTCTAAGCTGAACAAACTTAGCATCCTTAGAACCTAAGTCATGCCCTCTAGTCCTTTCACATCTGTTGTGCATCTTTGGACACATTCTCATTCTTTTATATCCTTCTTATACTATGTAGCCTAAAGCTGCACACTGTGCTTGGAGGTGAGGCCACATCAGTGTTGAGTATAGTGGTGCAGTCACTTATTTTGATCTGTTAGCTACATTGCACTTAATGCATCTCAGGAGAGGCTTGGTCCTTTGGAGTGCCAAAACACATTATTGGCTCATATTGAGTTTTTTATCAACTAAAACCCCAAGATCCCTTTCTGAATGTCTTAACTCTGGCCTCTGCTTTCACCATCCATACACACAGCCAGAATTACTCTCTTCCACATGCAGAATCCAGCATCTGTTCTTGTTAAATTTCTTCCATTTGATGATTGTCTATCTCTCTATCAAGATCCCTCTGTAAGGAAATCTCAACCCTCGAGGGAATCAGTTGCGTCTCCTAATTTAGTACTATCAGCAAATTTACAGTGCACTGAGCTCCTGTAATCAGGTCACTTGATAAAAGTAGTAAAGAGAAATGGCCCTAAAATTAAGCCCTGGGGAACACCACCAGTGACTGGCTGCCAGCCAGCCAGATGCTATCCAATTTACTACAACTCTTTGAGCCCAACTCTTCAGCTAATTGTTCACCTACCATATTGTGTACATGTCTAGCTGTACACTGGACATTTTGTCCAGAAGGACATAGTGAGAGACAGTATCAAAAGCTTTGGTTAAAAAAAAAAAAAAATAGCACTGCCTTCCCTTTCTCCACTAGGAGGATAACCTTGTCATATAAAAGGATATTAAGTTAGCATGACTTTCCCTTAATGAACACATGCCAGGTTTGACCAATGACTGCACTGTCTTTCAAGTGGCATTTTCAGTAACTCACAGAATAAATTTCTCCATAATTTTACCAGGCACCAAAGTGAGGGTGACAGACCCGCAATTATCAGGCTCTTCTTTCTTGCCCTTCTTGAAAATTGTAACCACTTTTTCTAGTTTCAAGTTGACTAGATCTCTACAGATTCCCAAGATCGTTGCTAAATAACAGAGATGTCTCACAGTAACACTGACCAACTCTTTCAGTATCCTGGGATGAATCCCACTGTGACCCATATATTTTTGGGTATTCAGCTGCAGCAGAACATCCTTTACCAGTTCAAAGTCAGCTGGGAGTTTATCACCCCCCCAGTTGCAGGCCTCCAACTTTAGGGGTGTCAGGGTCCATCATCAGCATTAAAGACCAAGGCAAAGAAGACAGTAATGTCCCTGCTTTATCTTCATCCCTATTTTTGAAGTGACCAACATCATCAAGTAACAGATCAGTGTTTACTTTAGTGGTTCCTTTGTTGTTAACATACCTTTTCTCGGGGGGCCTTACTAACTAGTTTTTCAAGCAGCCTAAAGTCTGCTTTTCCAAAATCCAAGATAGAAGACCTGCTGACAATTTTTCTCATATCAAAGATTTTAAAATCAAGCATTTCATGATGACTGTGGCCAAGACAGCCACAAATTATCATCTCACCCATAAGAACATTTCTGTTGACAGGCTTAGGAGGCTACCTCTTCTCACTTGCTCTTAGAACTCGCAATAAAAAACTTATCCTCAGTGTGCTCTGGGAATTTCCTGCACTTGTTCACATTCGTTGTATCATAATTCCAGATAAAATCTGAGAAACTGAAGTCTCCCATAAGGATAATAGCAATTGATCTACAGATTTGCCTTAATTCTATATAGAATAATATATTGGTGTCATCATTCTGGCTGAGTTATCTCTAGACTCCCACAACAGCACTGTGGGAGCCTCTGTCTCACCTACCTGTCTCTTCCAAAGATACTATAACTGTCCATCACAGCACTACAGCCACAGGACACTTCCCACCAATCTCCTCACCTACTGGATTAATGATGAGCAAAAACAAGGGACAGTCTTCATTTAACAGCAACTGAAAGTTTAAAATAACCTTCAAGTATCATCAGCAGAGGTAGTTCTGAATTTCTCCCTCTTTCATGACACGATTGTGTCAATTACCTGAAAGCAACAATTACCAGTCCTTTTCTTTGTTATTTGTGGAGAATCAAAACTTTCCAAGGATGATAAATTGCTCCTTGGAAAACACAATGCTCAGTTCTGCTAAATTTGCTCTTTCCTGTAGGTTTTCAGTTTGTGAGGGTTTGTTTTTGGGGGTTGGTTGGCTGGTTTGTGGGGTTTTTTCTATTTTTTCCAACCATTCTTTCACACAGACAATGAAAACAAAGTAGTAGGGGTTGCTGGGGAAAAGAGGAGAGATAGGACACACATCATGGAAGGAAAATTGCCAAGGGATGGTTTAAAGGCAAATATGGAGCTTTTCTCATTTAACACACTGACCAGGGCAAAGATGTTCCCACACTTTCATTAATTACACAGAAAAGTTAACATTGTTAGCAACATTAGGTACAAAACCTCATTTAAATTATTCTGAAACAAAATGGGAGAAAAGCAAATGCATTCAGATGATGACCTTCGAGAATTCTGGCTTCATTAACATTTCCAACAGCACAGCACAAAATTAAGACAGGAAATAGATTTGCAATGCTATTTGACTGCAGAATATATATCATTAACATGCCTATAATTAACAGGATACCAATGTTTGTCCCATTGTCTCTGCTAATAATGGTGTAACATGCAAATGGAATTTCTCCTTACAAAACTGAAGGCAATATTTAAGTTTATTCCACCTCTCAAGCACACTGAGTAATGCTAAATGAGCTCCTTTTTGCTCTTTGAAAGTGATGTCCACCATGCCCGCCCTCCTAGACTCACAAAAAACAATTGCAGAAGGTATATACAAGGCTGCACTTAAAATCCAGAGTCCAGTCATCCTTTCCCATCTCACAGCAGCAAGCTAATTGAAGAGATACTAGTGAACCATGCAGGTGTCACAGAAAGCCGTTTGGATGCTGGCATGACCTCTTCCATGGGACACCGTAGGGTTAGTAGTCCCATCCCTCAGAGTGGGGTCATTTTCACTGATATGAAAGGAAGGCTCTACCCATTCCTAGTTGCTCAAAATGCTGAGCTCTTGTGCTGCCGCTCAGTGGCCACTGTGTGATGGCCACGCTGAGCACGATCATACACCTCTGATATTGCCCCACCTCCTCTGGGGTAGGTGACTGAGCCTGCCCTTTGAACTGTTTCAGAGTTTGGGTTCTTGGAGTAGTAAGAACAATAAATCATCTAAAACAAGTCTTAAAGGCAAATGCTGTAGATCTCCTCTGTCAGGGCAGACACCACCCTGGACTTGGTGGGCTTGATGCAAAATGAGAGGAACATACTTTGGTGCAAGACACACTAGGCTGAGCTAAGGGGCCACCAGATGGATCACAGTCAGCATACCTGAAGGTCAGAGCAAAGACTGGGAGAAGGACAGGTTACCAAATTTCCTCTGGACTTCCAATGAACTTCAGCCTCCTCTTGGATAGATCAGTGGTAATAATCCATCTTCAAGAAATAGGCTTAGATCCTACCTTAAACTTTAATTGATTAACTAACATGTTAATTATTATTTTTAAATATATTTTATATAAATTGATTTTTTAACAATTTGCTGCCCAGATAGGAAAGAAACTGGTCCTGTAGCAAGTGGCTCCCATCACAGCCAGCTTAGCCTGAGTCAGCTCATCCTTGTTGCCAAGATAACACCTGTTCATTCCCAATGGCATAGTATTACCCTTTATAGGGTTGTATTATGGGGTTTCTTTTTGAACACTCACACAGAGACCATATCTAACAATTTCTGCTACTGTTTCCCCAGAGGTATTCTACAGTCTGTTATACCTCACTGTTGGGAAATATTGACCTGATACTCAATCTAGACTCAACTTCTTTCTGTGTTCCCATATTAGATCTTCTCAAATAATATCCATCCCCATACTCCCAAGTTGTGGCAACTGCAGGCTGCTTGGTCATCAACTGACAGGTTGTAGGATTTTTAATTTCTCTTATGTCAGATCAGCTTCAAAATCTGATACAAGCCAGCCTTGCCTGATAGAGCAGCAAGATGCAGTAAGTTCTTGATGGGGACATGTCTTTTCTCAGGGCAGAATGTGACAAACTCTTCAAGTGTCACTGCCAGTTCTACAGTTCTGTGAAAAATTCAAGTTGCTCATTTTCAATCTGTTCCCAAATTATTCCTTTTCTATGCAGTCAAAGAGACTAAAGTAAGAAGAAACACAGCTTGCTGTCTTGTAGAGGACTAGGAGGATTATCTAACCTCCTTCTCTTTGTATTAAGACATCATTTACATTACAATTTTGCCTACAAAGTCACAGAAGGGGCATACAGATACTTTGCCTGCTGATTGTTTTGGTCATATAATAAGTATGGGCAAAAAAATCCCATCACTGAACTGTTATACAAGTACTGCTGCACCACAAATATGTCACCAGTGTGCTAAGGGTTAAGGAAACAATTACTGTGGGGTGGAGAGACTTAGTAAACAGCAAAGTTCTAGGATGAACCAGATTTTTTTATCTCATGAGAGAACTACAATTAAGATGTAATATCAATTAAGATGTCATATTTCCTTAAATTCCCCTCCCCGTTACTGTATATCAGTATTAAAAAAGGCAATTTATAGTTCTCAGGTCTCTAAATGGGCCAATGTATCTTACCAGCAGGCAGGATTAAACTATCCATCACAACAAGCTGTCCTTTCTCTGTTCTTATATTATTGAAACCTATTGAGATTAAAGCCATAGGAAATTGGATAAAACGCATCCATTTGCTTCAAGTTCATGGGCTTACAAAGTTCGATTCCTACACACCTATAGTCATTTTTAATTTAAAAAAACCAAAATCCTAGAAGTTCCCTCAGTAGTAGTGCAAGAGTTTGAGAAACTTTATATGCATTTGTTGAATGAACTCAACACAAAATGCTTTCCCAGGATGCTCTAAACCAGCAGACACTCAGAGAGTAAGTATTTCTGGGGCTGATCTGTTTAAAAAGGAAAACTACTTACAACATTTTCCAAGATCAAAAGTGGTTTTGAGCAGCTTTCCCTTCCACAGGACTCTTACCCAAGAGTACTCCTGAAATACCAGTCAGCAGGGTGGCCTGAAGATGAGGGATATTTCAAAATGCTTCACTGCTCCATATACCATCACTCAAAGAAACACACTTATGACTAAGACTCAATACTACAGCTTTACTCTATCAATAATTACACAAGCAGTCATACTCATCTCAATTTTCCATGTGGAAGGTGCTTCTGAATTCATTAGTGGTAAGCTCCATCCTGGGTCTAAAAACCAAGAAAACTCACTGCATCATGTAGCCCCCTCATGAATGGTCTCCAGTCTAATACTCCTGTTCTCCATTCATTTCAAACTGCACCAATCATTCTGGCTGTAAATCCTCTAAGACCAGAACAACTATTCCTCATGTGACAGAGTACTCCTTGTCAATTAGTTGAACTGATTTATTTGGAAAAAGATCTCTGTGCTTTCCTTGGAGTTGAACAGAGACTATAAAGCCAGGGATGACCAAAACAGAATTTAAAAAAGTAAATACATCACTATTTCCAGCTAGTTCAACACAGTTATGGCCTTTTCAAAGGCAAGACAGAGCACTCTGAATGGATTTGTACCTGCCCAGAAGAAAAATTTTGTGACTTGGTTCCAAGTGGTGGCGAACACCTGGAGTAAATCACAGCCAGCTGTGCCCCAGAGCACATCAGATTGCTGGTATATACTGTTCATTTAGTCAGCACAAGCTCACTGAAGTTGCAAAACTCCCTGGGGCCTCATGACACCATTAACATTGGGAATAACCTAAGGGACAAAGAAAAGAATAAATGGGTGCAGAGAGAATACTGCTGCTGGGAGCTCTCTGTGGCACTCTGCACCAGAGTCCAGGCACACACTACTGCTTTATCAGTAGGGTCAATAAAATCTATCTCAGTCTTTCTGGAATTGTGCTCAAAAGCAGAGAAGTGACCCTTTTAAGCCTCAGAACCATACAGGGACAGAAGGCCTTCTAGCATGCACTCTCTTTTGTGCTGCTTCCACAGACCAAACTGACTTTGGATTCTCACTAGCACAAAATCCTATTAAACATAAAATGGAAAGAATTTAGGGGAATATTTTTCTTAGAAGCCTTTACTAGATAACCTTTATCATTTCTAGTAAAAAACACCTTTCTTTTAATCACTAAAATTCCCTGCTACTTAAAAAGCAGAACTGCCTCAGGACAGATGAGTCCCTACAAAGAAACCACAGAACACAAATTTTGTGTCCATCCCTTCACTGATGAGTCACATCCTCTGGAGTGACAGTCAAACACAGCAAAATTAAAAGCTTCCACAGTTCAGAGAACAGTCTGAAAAGGGGAGAAAAGTGAAAAAGTGAAGGGCTGAAAAAATTCTCTCTTCAAAATGGTTGATTCTTAAATACTCTGATTTGCTCATGTTAAGCAGCAGCATGAAAACTTGTATATTCATATATATGTTCCAGCCAAAAGGAAGAGACCCAATAAATACAGCAACCAGGAAACTGCTGGGGACAGGTAGGCATAATTCTTTTTACAGCTCCAATCTGCTATGTGATAAAGTATATGACTGCTTGTGGTTCATTTTTCTACCTCTTTTGATAGGGGTAACACTAGCTACATATCCTGATGAAACTCCTCAGCAGTTTTAGGAGGAAGTGGGGACTGAGGGAAGCCAAACCTCCAATAAATTGGAGACGGGCAAAGATTTAATCCTGTGCTACTTTGACTGCTATTTTTACAGGGTAAGGCTCTAGACAGAATCTAAATCAAGATGCTTCTGATTCAGACATGGCAAAAAAGCAAATCCTTTTGCTTTGCCCATCTCCTCTCAGCAGCTTCCCTCCCAATCTTAGGTCTCATAGACCATACTGTAGGCTGTTAGAGGAAATCTTTGGTGGAAACAAGCAGATCTTGTAGCACTCATTTTCAAATTGATTGTTGCTGTTGTGCTTAAGCTCAGCATTGATCTGAGGTACCCAAATTACCATATCACCCCCCTACACAACTGGAGTCCACTTCCCTTCTCAATTTCACTGTCTGTGTAACAGCAGACCTCCTTTGAAGCTGTGCTCACTTACAACTCATTCAAGACCTCATCCCATTGATAATTCATTAGTAGCAATACAGAAGACCAAAAGTACCAAAATTGGTTCCTCAGCCCTGGTCACATTTTCTAAATGGAGCACTGCTTAAAACATATGTAACCTTGTCAAAAGATTAGCTTTCAATACTTACATAGCAAGATATATAGGTGAAAACCATTTTTCAGTGAATGATTCATTTCCCGAAGCAGACTAACAGTTTATAAAAAAAATAAAAGAAAAACTATGAAGAATGGGAGACCTTTTTTGTGGCTGGATTCAGCAAATTATATGTTACTCACTGTGATACACACAATTGCTCAAGCACAAACGAAAACAAGGATACAAAGCCAAGGGAAGACTAGTATAAGTTCAAGGAGAGCTTTTACACAGTAGGGGGTCATGTGTGAGATTAACAGACAAGCTGATTAACACTAAAACACCTCTCTAAATTCACAGCAATGTCATATTTAATGAGCAGAGGCAATGCCATGGCAGCAGTAAACACAAACTCACAATAGCCACAGGTTCCCAGGAAAAAACTCAGACCTCAAGGTACACATGCTAAGGGTGCACCAAAACACACCACTCATCCTATCTGTCCATCCAATATCGTTCATCAGAAATCACCAGAGTAGTCATTCTACCTATTAAAGTATACAGTAAATGACAGGAGAAACTAAACCAAGAAATTTTTCAAGAAGATATATTCCTAAAAGAACCTCAGCAGTAAATACATATATATATTTATCTATAAAAATATCTATCCATCCTTTCCCACCTAAGAGTTAGACTCGATGATCATCATGGATCCTTTCAAACTCAGAATATTCTGTGATTCTGTAAATTCTGTGATTCTGTGAATTCTGTGATTCTTTTTAGAACCAGTTTCCCTGCATAGATATTAATGGACAATAATCAAGAAATTTAATTCTCACAGACTTCAAGTGTTCAACTCTAATCAAATATACTTATAGCAACATAGGGAATGAAAAAGAAAAATAAACACTGTGTTATGACAGGCATCCATACATAGCACTTTCGTGGTCAGGTTAAAAGTTGGACAACAGGCTAAGAAACGAGCTTGGAGGTAGCCAGACTAGTTATCCTGCAGCAAAACTCCTCTAATTTAGTGGGCATCTAGAGAAATCTGCAAGATCTGAAACACCTGAGAGACCACAGATACTCCGTGGGGAAAAAAAAAAAAAAAAAAGAGGAGAAAAATCCCAGTTTCTCAGGTGATGAATGGATAGGGTATGAGAGTGGTGCACACACCTGCAAACATCAGCAGCTCTGCAATCACCAGCCCCTTCATAGTTTTAATGGGAGACACAAATTAATCCACAAGGAACTGGTATGCAGGAGCAGTGAATCCCACCTAAGCTCTCTAGTTCTGAAATGATCTCTAAATGACTAATTAAAGGCAAAATAGTATTATCATTACTCACTTGCCCTGTATCTTATATCATGATTGGTCCCTTTGGCTTCAATTAGTTGCTATCCTGATGGGTGCTGACCAAATAGCAGATAAATGCCCAGTCTTTGCAAACCCCAAAGTACTGCCTTACTGAGTTTTCCTGCCAGATGCCTTGTTGTTTTGCACTTAGTTACCTCGCTCAGAGTGAGAACTCAGAGCTTTGAAAGGCCTCAATGCCACCTTTCTTGTTTGAGAAATCTGCTTTTTCCTAGACACAAACACTGTGAGTCACAGGGCCTGACCTGGGTAGCAGCTGGCTCAGGTCACCAGAGAGGCTGCAAAGTTCATGGAGCACCTTCCCTCAGCCCCTGACAAGGTGCCTTTTTATAAAAGCCTACATTGTTACACCAACAGCAGTATTTGGATTGTGATCTGAGAGTCCACGGGAGAAATCTTTTATCCATGTTTCAATTTTAAAGTTTAAGAGAGGTAGGTTAGAACCCATAATATCAATTATGCTTCAGCGCAGAGCCTGATCAGAAGCCTACAAAATGTTTCAAAGAGGCACTTTTGAGCACTACATCTTAACCTTCTTCCATCTTACTACCTTACAGGGCTGTGTGAACGTCAAACACAATTCAAAAGAAAAAGACCCAAGTTATTTATAAATTCATAGGAGTAATTTGTTACTTTTAATTTTGTAGCTTTTTGAGTAACTTCAGAAAAAGGGGAAAGAGGCCTTAATTTTTACAGCATCTTGTAGCTTTTGTTGAACACAGACTGAATGCTTTGTATTTCCTGTGCAGCCGTAGCCGCTTGTACTGGAATAAGACACTGGTTTGCATGAATTTTTTTACCCTAATATCTTCATTTATATATAGCACTAATCTTGCTCCACAGCAAGACCAAATTGACAAGATGTTCTAGAAAACTTCATGTCTTTCAATTTCAGGGAAATAAAAGACCAATTTCTTTTTAGATTTTCCTCCTCCTACACTCCCTTCTCAATAGACTGGGAGGTTCGTGTGTGACCACAGGCCATCAGGAGGTTGTTGGGAGAGCAAACCTGGGGGCGGCAGCATGATAGGAAAAGTTAAATTATTTGATGAGAAGTTCCCTTTTTCATCTGTTACTGCAAACTGTATCAATTGCTCAAATTGCTTTCGTCACCTTGGATGACTTTGCTAAGCAAACTGGACTTTTTGGTACCAGAGTGCCCAGAACGACCTCAAAGCTCCCCATAAATTTCCAGGGAACACATCTAAAGCCAGGGAGGGCCAAGCACATTCCCAGGAGCTCCCCACAGACACCAAGCGGTCATGCAGAGCTCCTTTTCTCATTTCCAGCTTTGCTGCTGGGTTTATTTGACACTTGGGTAAGAAGATTTGTCTCCCCTGTGGTAAGTAGGGAAGTTACATGGGAGCTCAGATCGGGGAAGTTTTAAGTATCTCATGAGCTTTTTTGCACCTTGAGCCTTATCTAATAGACAAGCAGCAGGCACCTTTGCTAGCAAGACACAGGGGAAAGGGTGAATGCATCCAAGTGAAATCAGTGAAAAACAAGCTTAGCTTACCCTCTCATGTTCCTCCCTCAGATCTTCCCTGGTTGCAGGCTCAGGGTTAAAAGCTAGATTGGCTATAAACTGGCAGCAGCAGCCCTGCTCACCTGTCCCACCTTGAAGCCAGCAGTTTTTCTTCTTTCCCCCCACCCACCTTTTTTTTTTTTTTTTTTTTTTATGACTGAGCCAGCAGCCAGTAAATCTGATGGTGAAGATCTAGAGGTCAGATGAGTGATCCCACCTGGGGTGAGGGAATACAGCTAATCGAAATGTGAAGTAAGCATAGGCAGATCTGCAAAAGATCATCAGAAGGATGGGAAAACACAAGTTATTCGATGCATGAACCAGGCACTTCCTAAATAGCCAGTCCTGAAAATAAATGGCCCCATTTTGACTCTCAGCCATTTATAACCACATTTATAACCAGAGAATATAAGTATTGTTATTTTTGAAGACTGTCAACATTTCATCACGCCAAACCTCATTATTCTTCAAAAAAACCACCCTGTCAATTGGCCCCTTTCCTCAGCTGCTGTCTCCCAAAACCCTGAACCCTGGACTGTGTATGCACAGCTCAGTTCAGAGCAGTAAGACCTGAATACCCTGGCAACAACAAAGCATCCTCCTAACTTACAGAGAACTTTGGATGACCCAGGAAAGCTCATAAAACAACACAAACATAGCAAAGATGTTCCTAATTAAATGGAGACTATCAAAAGTATTATAAGTTTTTAAAGTAGTGTTACACTGTTTATAAAGGGAAGCTGATGCTGTTCAAATAGCTCCTGAGAGGACCATACCAACAGCAAGTTTGCAGCATCTAGAGTATGTTTGTCTACAAGATACTTTGTAATATATCTACGTACACTTATTAAAAGTGAAAACATACACAAACCTTGGCAGTCTAAACACCCACCACGGATTTAACACATACTGTTCCTAAATCTATTTTCACATGCCTAGAGCAAACCCAGAAGGCCTCAAGCAAAATCTTCTAGGGTGTAATACCATTGCCACAAGCAGATGCAGAAAATAAATGACTTCAGGTGCTTTGGGAACATTAGCAGTACTGCAGGCAGAGAGGCAGGCAGTGGAAAATAAATACAGCTAAACAGTTGGAAATAGATTACTTTGGGTCCTTCTGGCTTCCCACTGGAGAAGAGGATGGCAAATACAAGCATGGAAAGGGCTTTCAGTCAGTCACAGTGCCCATAAATGAAGAAACTAGCCCATGTCCTTTTAAATGCTTCAGCTCACGCTACTAACAATGTGACAAACTGGCAGCAAGCTGAAGGGAAATCCTGCACTGCTACCACAGCCAGCACGCTGAGAACAGCCAGTTCCAGGGCTAAGACCACTTGGTCATCAGGAAAAAGTAAGGCATCAAGTTAAGAATTCCTTGAGTTACAAAGCAAGTGCAAAGGGAACTGGTGGCTTACAACCCTTCATAAGCAACCAGCCTTAGATGCACTGTCATTCTGTAGGCAGGAGAAAGAGCACTTATTCCCACTTCCTTTTCAGGGATCCCATCTCAGAGGCGGATTTCATTTACCTGACTAGGTTCTTTCCACAGAGACCTCTTTGAGAGAGCGTGTGAACTCAGCTAGTCTTTACTGCTGGCAGCACAACACTTGCTATTTCAGACTGGGCAGCACACGGCTTTCGGAGAACAGGCAGCTCCTCTGTAGCTGCACTTGTGCATACCCAGCCTGGATGTAACAGAGCAAGCAGGCTAGCACCAGTCGTGTAGCCAAAGCTGAGCAAACCTCAGCAAGAGACTCAAACTATCACACACCTGTCAGGTTTTGACACAGGCTCATGTGGCATAGTCCCAGATGGGGGAGCACCCCAGTTGAAGCCGGTTGCTGAGAGTCTGGTGGGGTTCTGGGGGGAGGCATTGCCTTCACTTGCTGCTTCTGGTTTGCTGCCTGTGGTCTCCAGTGAGAATGATCCCAAACAAAATGGAATTAATTTCTTTTTAAAGCAAAAATTCCACCTTCCTGATGTGTCCACATGAGTCACTAGCTGTGGGCCTGCTCTTACAGACGTGGCTGAAGAAGGAGTTTCTGCATTTGCTGTGGGTGCTGACAGGGAACCTCTTTATTTGGTTGTTTGCAGCTGAACCCCTCCAACCTGCATTCTTCAAGAATTAAAGTTCAAGCCCCCAGAACTGGCCTGGTGCTACTATCTGTTCTGGTGTTTAGAAGCAGCAAATTCTGTTTGCCAAGCTACTTCTTTTTAATCAAATGTAACTTCTTGTTGTTGTTGTTGTTGTTGTTGGCTAGACTTCACGAACAAAGATTTTAGGGATAAGCCTGCGCAATGGATTTTTTAGGTGAGGCACATTGTGCGTGGAACTGGCCCCACCCCCTTTACTCCTGAGGTTCATCTTGCCATGGCCGAGCACGCTAGGACGGTGACAGCGAGTTCCTCAGGATTCGAACCGGCGTCCTCAGAGGAGGAGCCAGCTCCAGAGGCAGCGACTTACACCATTCAGCCAACGCTCGCTGCCAAATGTAACTTAGAGATATTCAAAATGCTTTCCTTTCTTCCATATGCACTTTGGCACTTTGCCTGCAAAGTCTTTCCAACTCAGTGAACATACTGCACCCAAGAACAGTTAAACTGCTCTAAGTCAATGTTAATCTGCCAAATTGTCCCATATCAAAGGTTCTATGAGCCCATAAAGGATCACAAAATAAACAGCTTTTGAGCAATCCTAGTAGTATGAAAAATCATGAAAAGAAATCTATGTGAGACTATAGTACTACCTCCCCATCTGGGCATCCAACATCATGCCAGGGCTTGACTGTTCCCAAATATTTAAAGACTTCCATCCCTTCAGTCTTCTTACATCAGAAGAATCATAGAAATCATAGAAAATTTAGCCACCTTTTAGACAGAAAGAGAGAAAACAAGCAACCTTTCAGGCCTTAGGAAATATTCCCACATAAACCTCAAAGTCAGAGCAGAGGGTGAGAAGAACCAATTGGTTCTTCTCATTCAAACCTCATGCTCAAACAGCATCTGGAGCTGCCAGCACACTCACAAGCCTCACCAAGTGTTGTAATGTGTTGCAGCACAGGCACAAGCAACAGAAAGACAAAAGGAAATACATGCCTTTCCTCAATTTCCTCCCATGCTCCCAAGGTCTTTAGGAGAATCACAGAACCAAAGGATATTCTCCATTAAAATCATAAGCAACTTAAAAAGTTATGAGTTGTATTTGATTTTTAGCCTTCTTTATGGAAAGTTTTTTGAAGTAGCACTGAAAAAACATAGCAAGGAATTTTAAAAAGTAGCAGTTTGCATTATTAACATGAGTGAATTTTAAAGCTCCAGCTTTACTTTTAACTTCTATGCTCTTCCATTATTAACTTTGCTGTATGCTGTACTTGGCATAGCCCTATGTAGAAATATGCTGAAGTAATTTAATATGAAGATGAAAAAGGCTTGGATGGTTAGGGCAAGTTCACATCCATCTGAAAAAAAAATGTTCTTGCAATCTTTTTGACAACCAGGAATGAAAGAACATGCCTGTGTGTATTCTTATCTGGAGATTTCAGGGCAAGTGAGGATCTAGCAGGATTCAGGAGGTACTGTTGGCATGACCCTCAGTCAGAGAAGTGCTGAGCAGTACAATCCATCCTCCTAGTAGCAGCCAGACTCACCTTTACTCAGAATAGTGTACACCACCCTGTGCAGGTGGGCTTGCAAAACAGGTGACTTCGAGGGAAACATGTTAGATAGGAAAAGCGCTGTGTCTGGGGTCCTCTGAGAGCACTCAGCAATTGCCTGTTCTTGCTCCCAAGCTGGCTCTGACTCCATCTGGCTGCTCCCTGGCAGTAGAAGGTGGCAAGCTGGCACCCTCCAAAGCCTGGGGGGTCACATCAGGTCACATCACAAGCCCTAGGACGAATCAGCCTGGGTGTCATGCTATCAGAGCCCACTTCTTCCAGTTCAAAAGCTGCTCCCAGCTTTGGAGCAAGGTCAGCTGCTGGACTCTTGGGGCTTCCCATGTGTAGCACCACAGCACGGCACGGGCAGGCATGGAGAGAGAGTGGGTGGACATCCAGCAGCACGCAAGCTTCTGCAGCTAAGGCTCAGCAGCAGTGAGGCTGGAACAAGTTGCAAGTGTTTAGGGATTAAAGGGGCTTTATTTTGTTATGAAAAAGGGAGGAAATACTCAATTTATGGAAATTTTACTTTTAAAACTGCCTCTCATTTAGAAGCAAAGTATTTGGTTAAATAAGATGTGACCATATTGTGGCCAAGAGCAGGCTGACTACCTTTGCAGTAGCCAGAAGTTTTTTGTTTTCTAAGTAAGAAAAGGTTTAAAAAGTCTACATGTGGATGCAGGAAGACTTTATGGCTTTTATGGAATTACCACAAAGGAAAAAAGATCAGGATATTTCTAGGACAGAGTGCAGCAGGGAAAAAAAGAAAAGGAAATAAAAGAAAAAGAAAAAACAAAAGCATTAAAAATACATATAGTTAAGTTACCTAAACAGTGAAAAATGAAAACACTTGGAAGGTGTGAAACTCTTCACATTGCAATGGTTTCAACAAAAACACTTAGAAAGAGATTTTATAATGTGTTCTATCTCAAAATAGAGACAACATTAATTAGTGGCTATTCAAGAAGGGTACTCTGAAAATGTTAATTTAAAAGGGCTTTCAATTAACAGAATGCAATTTGTAGGGAGATGCCTAGGGAAAAGATTAAGTCTCTGCTTTTGGGTGTAACAAAACAGTCATGAGGTCTAGTCTGTAACCCATAATCAGCCTGTATTCCTCACTCCTGATTTGCTGGAATTCTTTAGGGAAAAAACGTGATCCAAGTCTTTCAACACTGCAGAGCTTCTGAAGATCTCTGTTATCAGAAATGACACTATTAAGATGAACTTGTTGCTCCAGGTGAGTAAAAGAAGAGAGAGATCAGCATTTTCTAGTCTGACCATTTGATCCGCGGCACAAGTGTTGTTTGCTTCATGAGGGATTGACTCCAATCCGAAACAGAACCCTCCCAGTCTGTACAACACATGCCTCCTGTTGGTCCTGACATGAGTTTGGCATGGTCATAATAAAAAAGACTTTCAAAGTTTTTAAAACTTTTTACAAGTGAGTCCATTTGCAGATGAAATGTCATTTGAGAACCTCCTGTTCTCAGGAATATAGAATTCTGCTGTATACAGTGCCTTAGAAGAAAATACATGGCACAGCTGAGTTCAAGCACCATGATCATGATGTAGCTCTAATAGAAAGGAAAACAGGGCAGAGGAAGAGAGCATTTCCTCTCAAGGGAAAAGCATTCCCACTGATGAATGAGAGAAGACAATTAATAGTCCAAGGAAAGCAGATCAAAGGCTGAAAACTAAAAGCAAAGCACTCATACTAGCTGCCCAGGCAGGTGCCACAAGCACAGAGTGTTGTACACAGAACAGGGCAGGTAGGAGGGAGAGCAGCAAGCTACCTTTCTTTTGACCTCTCTATTGGATGGGAAAAGGAAAAAACCTGAAGGTCAGGGTGCAGCACAGAGGGATAGAGGAGAAATCACAAGCCACAAATTCCAACCTGACCATGTTGCACACAGGTAGGAGTAAGGGTCCTGTCTTTGCCATCTCACAGCCGACCCAAACAAGGGTCCCAGCTTCATTAGCAAACGGTGTTTGACAACCTTTCCTCAGGACAAAAAAAAAACAAAACCAAAACAAACCAACCAAACCAACCAACCAACAAAAAAAAAAAAAACAAACCAAACATTTGAGCCTCAGGACACTGGAACACATGATCTTGTGTCTGAAAGCTGATCACCTCCCAGGGCAGGTGTAACACTCCAGCCTCAGAGCTGTTTGCTCATAGGCTTTGCTAAGAATATTATTTTAATATTTATGTATATAGGGTCCTTTAATACCTTATGAAAATGTCCAGAAACTTAGCCATGGGCTTGTTTCTAATGAGTTTCTTCATGAATTTAAGAGACTAAATACGGGAACTTGGCAAAGATTCAAAAGGGCAATACACAAGCTAGACAAAATGTTGCACCACAATATCAACCCAGCACCTATTAAACCACAACACCCAAGATAATATTCAACCAATCAACCAATTCACCACACTTAAGTCAAATTCAACCCCTTCAGCTCCAAGCTACTCGAAGCATCAAAAAGAGGAGCAATGAAAAATAAACAGAGGGAGCAAGTAAAGAGAGGAGAAAGAGGGAGAGATAGCTACCACTGAACTTTGTGAAGGCCGGCTTTTCACACATCCAGGTAGCAGGATTGGAACACGTGGCACCCCAAAACCCCTTGTTTTATCTGCACTGGTCTCTACAGCCAAAGACCCCAGGCCACATTGTCCCTCTGGCTACCCTGGGGTTCCAGACCAGGGTAAGGGCAGTGTTCTCACTGTCCCTGCCAATCTGAGCTGGGCCAGGGGCTCCAGGAGCTGTGGGGTGTTATAGTTTTCCCAGGCTGTTTGTGACTGGCAGCTATTCCAGGGCTTCCCATGAGGGCTCCAGGAGCTGCCATGAGGGATACAGGGCTGCCTCAACTCGATGAGGGTTGACCCATCCCATCCCCCTCCACACACACATACACCCTCCACAAGGTGGTTCTGACCACATAATCACTGATCAAACAGTTGGCTTTAGGAAGCTTGAAGACTTACTGGGAAAAGGCAGAAAGTTTGATTTCAAAGCTGACACCAGAACTTGCACCAGAGGGTTTGAAGCACAACATCCTTTAAATAATCATGCTGATATGCACTGGATGGTCAGTAACAAATATACAGCAGAGAGGGAAAATACACATCTTCTCAACAGTGCTGGGGCAAAAGGCTCTACAAATGTCATTAGATGAAATGATGCAGGCTACAAAAGTGTAATTAGTTACCTCAGCTAAGATAAAGAACAGCAGTATCTTAAATGGTGGAAAAAATTACTGTGTTAAACATAAACCTCACGTAGGTCTTCATTCTTAAGCTTAACAGTACTGTTTGAACCAAATGCAGCTGCTCATTGGCCTTGAGTTTTGTACATAAGTGGCACAGAAGCTGGAGAACTGTCTTGCCAGGTAAGCATCCCTGCTAAGCAACCCTGATTAATCCATCAAATTATGACAGTGTTCTGAAAGGATGAGCAGTGCTGCAAACTCCATGCTTCAAGGCTTCACAGTTGAAAGAAATCATCTCTTGTCAGCTTTCTGCGGTTCAGTCAACCCCACAGACACTGTATCACATAGGTTGAAATCCCTTTTCAGTTAACAAATGTCCTTGTTGGCAGGGTCTAGGAGAATGTCTGTGAAAATTTATGAATGAGGTATTGCGTGCTGAACAATGCTCTTGTGCACTGCATGGTAGTGACTTTGAGGGATGCACAGACAATGCGAGAAAAATATTCTAACTGTTCAAGGTGAAGCTGAAAGGTCATAAATATGGTTTAAGTCAGAAGTGTGGGAATCAAAATGTTTACTCAAACGGGTTAAAGAACAGAGCAGCATGGCACGTGAGTTGCGTTTGCAGTGAAACTACGGTGTCATCACAGCCTTTCCTGGTTGCTGGATTTTCTCAACACCACTGGTACAGCCCTGAGTAGAACAGAATCCTGAGTTTGTTATCTCGGGCTGGTACTGGATACTCAGAGTAGATTTAGAAAAAGAAGAAAGTCAACAGGTATGACAAACTACAGGATTTTGAACACACTGATAACAGCCAGAAAAATAGTCTCTATTGCTTCTCACATCCCCTGTAGCCTACATACAGATGTTTTCATTAAGGTATTAGGTACAGCTCATTATAATGGTGTCAGGATACTTGATTGAGCATCACTGTTTACAGAATAGGAAGACTACTAACAAGGAGGAAAAATTTAGGTTCTTTTTCAAAAACATGGTAACTAACAAATTGTTGAAACCTATACTCTGAAAAAAAGCATTGTTTTTAATAGAGGGAACAACATGACCCCATTGTGACAATATGGATGTTCCCCCATTTTGCCTGGACAGTAAACATCAAAACTGTTTTCAGCGTAACAGCATTTATCTGTCTATCTTATAGTCCACTGATGCAAAAGCAACCTCAATTTGTCAGATTCACTGAAGTTCATGCTGAAGAGCCAAAGGAACTTGGAAAAAAACCAAAACACTTTTTTTTTCTCACAAAGCAATGAGACAAGTTCTTGAGCAACATCTTGGATGTAAAGTTAGAAAAGAAAAACATGGCGCAAGTAAAGACAAACTTGAGCTGTACTTGGAATCTTATGTCCTGCCAGGGAATTATTTGGGGTTTCTCCAAGACACTTTTTAGCAAAGATCCTTCAGGTGCTACAGGTATAAAATGCATTGAGATTCATGAAAATATTCCAATTAGCTGTACCTTTTGGACATCCCTTGACTGCAACAGGTAAGCATTGGCCAGCTTGAAGAGAGCAGTCTGCCAAAGGGGACCCTGCTTTGTGCACTCCCTCAAACTGTGATACCTGCAGTTTATCAAGGTGACATGTTGAAGCTTTAAAGAAGGTCCTGGGTCCCCAGTTTTCCTTGTTTTTTTGCTAGTCAGTTTACAGAAGCTGTAAGCTGTGAGAGCACAAATTAAATATTGTGAGAGCATGTGAGGGGATATAAGAAGCTGTTTGGGCACTTTGGTGTTTTACACCCACTCCAGCTGGAGGATCACCTTGCCCCACTGCAGTCTGTCTTCCACAGTGATCATGGAACAAAGTGGTCCCTGTTCTACATCAGTCCATGTGTGCCCCTTAGACAAAACAAAAAGTATGCTCCTTGTCCTTCCATCCTATTTCAGTGCCATAACCCAATACCCCTCCCCAGTACAACTTCATCCACTCAGCCCCTATCCCCTTATCCACATGCAGACACCTACCTGCACCAAAAGCCCACAGACTTGGGCCTTGGGAGAAGTATTTCCAGCCCAGCTAGTCCATGGGAAGCATTACTCATGTGGAGAGCCTCCTCCTACAGCTTGGCAGCTACAGATGATTGGGAACTGCCTCTTGCGTTGTGAAGTACTTTCTAAGAAAGATGAGGTCTAATTTTTGCTCTTGTGCTGCTGAAGTAGCAAAACTCCAAGCAGGATGACTGGGAAACAGACACTGAACCACTGGACAGGATACCCACAGCCTCTCAGAGGTCTGTTATGCCTAATTCCTGAAGCATTGTCTGGAAAGAGGAATATCAGCTGAGGAAAATCTCTTAATGAAACAACCAAATGAACAAACAAAAAGTACTAAAACCCCCATGTTATATTGAAAAAACTATTGAAATGTAGGAAAAGGTGAGGGAACTGCAGAATACAGAAAAGGAGGTATAAGAGGAGGCCTATGAAAGCTCATTGGAGGTTGGTTTTCTTAACACGCATGAGCCCTGCATGTTTTGTCAACAGAGCCTGTAACAGTCTGTAGTGCCAATAGGTAACTTGAGTTTGGCTTAGAAGAGGTTTCATATCAAGGGGGAAAAACTGGAAATGCTTTTTTGGCACAGTACACCAATGCACTTACATATCTTGCCTGAAGCCAAAATGTCAAGCAAGACTGTAGTAAGCAAGCTCTTAGATTACCTTGTTTTGAAATTTAGCTTCCTGAAAAGGGTCTGTGGTCCTCTGAAAGGGGTAGAATTTACAAGCAATGTCATTGGAAAGTTGCTAAAAAACATTTCACACAACTGACAACTGCCTATGGATCAAAAGGATGAGCAGTTATTTCAGCTGGGTATACTGAGGATTTTAGTGACTTTTGCATGACTTTGTCCAACAGGAAGTAGGGTGACACTTGTGTTTGGGAGAGGTGAAGGGATTGTTGTTTCTTTGTTTCAAGTGGAAGAGCCTGAAGCAAATCCAGTGACACTGCATTTTGCTTACCTTTGAACTCTGCATCTAGCTCTTGGGATCATGAAGTTCATACTGAGAAAAGAAAAATAGCAGAATAAAGAAGCTTCTGAACCCACATCAAAATACTGGAAAAAATCTAATGGGGAGGGAAAGAGCACAGGAACTCGTAGTACAGTCTTCTTCTCAGGGATCTTTCAGAGAAAGGTAGATCTGGCAAATTAATGTTACTGGGATGATAAAGCTCACATCACACTGGGAAGGAAAGGGAAATAGCTCACTAGCAAAAACAAAAATGGAAAAAGATGTTAAGAGTTCTTCAGTGCAGTATTTTACCTTCTTGTAATGTTTTACCCACTTCTCTGTGTACTGGTGTCTTTTGATTTGAGTGTCCTCTCCCTGATAAGTTCACAGTGGGCTGTAAAGAGACATGCAGCGCAGAGCAAACCATCGAGCTTACATGGTGACTGGAAGGATGTGGGGATTCAGGCTCCAGGGGCTGACACAGCAAGAGTAAAAGGCTTTTACCTACTGGCACCCTGACGCTGTTTGTAGCTCAAAAATTTTGACCCTTAAAGCATTTTCATCTGCATTTCACGTATGACTGTGCTATTGATCTGCCCAACTCGAAAGCACCAACTAGGCTGCTCAGATATTAATGCCAGCTACTGATAGACATGTTTGCCAAAACAATAAGGCAGATTCTAAAACTGGTGATGCTTCAGAGGAGAAAGAACTGCAATAATGTACCAATGCTAAAAGGCCATCTGGAGAGAGAAAGTGGTGTTCCAAACCCATCAACACTCAGCCATCAGAGTAGTTATACCATGTTTACATCCAAAGACTGCTCAGGCTCAGAAACTTCCTTTTTCTTACTTTTGTATTTTTTCCTTTCTCTTTCTTTTGTTTTCTTTTCCCCACCTTCCTCTTTTTTTTTTTTTTTTTAATTCTTCTCCCTTTCCCTGGGACAATAACAAGCATATGAAAGTAATTTCCAGCTGCACAGCCTCACTTCACCCATGTAACCTCTGCCAACCTGTCAGTCCCACCAGGCTGCACAGGCAGTAGCAAGCAAACCATTGGTCATTCTCCACCAGCAACCTGTTTCCCAGACTTGTGTGCACCAGGAGGGTCTGCTGGGAGATGTGCTCCTTGTGAGCTATTGTAGCAGTCCCCGTTTGTGGAGGGGCGAACAGGAACCTTTATTGAAGTTACAAGATACAATACATAGGTGCAACGAGTAAATATTCATCTCAGGGCTGGTTTTATGCTAAATATGGGAGGAGATATTACAACTAGAAGATTACATTATGGTTGCTATGGAGGGCATTCAAGAATGCAAGGTCAGAAGAAACAAAGGCACTTGATAAGGTGAAAGTCCATCTGGCTTAGGGGGAGTACACAGAAGCCCACAAATCTTGTCAGCTGCAGGCGGTTTGGAGATACTGAGGCAGCAGATGTCAGCAGACTTGGTTGAGTTTTATCAGGCTTGGTACACTCCCAGTGCACTTTCCCAAGGTCTCTTTGACTTTCCAGTCAGCTCTCTTGAAGCCAAGCTATTTTTGAATCCCACAAGCTATAACCAACAAACCACACAACCACCTTTATATTGAATCCAAACTCCTGCCTGACACACTCCTGGCTTAAACATTTAGTACTTGTTAGCACAGATGGCAACTCTTACTGTTCTTTTGGGAAGGAGAAAAATTCAAAATACAGACTCTTACACAAAAGACTCATTTCATTTGAACCCAGGTGGTAAAGAATCACAGTTAGCAGGACTTACAGACTTTAGAAATTATGCAGGTGGCTGGAAAAATCCCATCACCTCCTTGTGCAAGCAAGCTGCTGTACTGGTGTGACAACAGGTAATTCAGCAGAAGAATCGAGCACTGCCTGAACCTGCTCTGCTGAGGAGGGAGCTTCAGCTGTTTCTCTGCATATCACATTTGCCTTCATGTTGCCACAGAACAGTGCCCTAAATTCTGACAAAGTTGCCATACCTAAGTGATGAAAAAACTTGAGATTTTCTTCCAACCCCTAATTCTTCAAACTGACCACAGAAGGAACACTGTGGTTTGGCTCTTAGAGGAGTCAGGCTGGCTGTGTCATTCACCTGGCACTCCCTGCAGCCCAAACGGTATAGCATCCCTACAAGCCCTATAGCATCCCTGTGAGCCTCATCTGTTAGGTCTCTTACAACAGTACTGCAGAGGAATGAAAGACCTTGTCAAAATTTGTTTTTTCAGGAATGAGCTAGTCCCATCCATTGAGAAATATTGAACATTTTTGATAGCTAATAACAAAGGCATTTGAAATCTTATTGAAGCTTCAAGTGTTTTAGCATCTGCAAGGTTAGCTCAGTGTGTTCCTCCAAAGGTTTGCATGTGCAGAATTAACCAAAATATATTATCTCTCTTACTGGAAGCATCATTTCTGGTATCTTCAGAGATAACCACATGGATCAGGAGGATTATTGTGGCATTAAATACTCTGATTGCATTCCCTACAGTTTAATAAGAGGAGCAGTGAGACTATAGGTGTATCAACAGAGTTTGGGATTTGTGAGTTTGGGGGTTATTAGCAGAATGTGAGAAAAGAAAAGGTCACACACTCAAATGTGCCTCTTAGGATACAGCTGACATTCTGTGGGGCAAGAAAAGTGATTTTTCAATATAGCATCATGAGTTTTATGATAAGAAACAACAGGGATGTTGTTAGGAAAGCTGTAGATCCATCTTGTCACATCCAGAAAGCTTTGGCTGGGAGCTTAACCCATAAAAAAAGAAGGGAACAACATTTTCTAACATCTACCTTTTGAAAATAGTAGGTATGGTATGTGCACACTCTATATTCCCATTTATCTGCTGGTGTCTACAGTGCTGATGGAGACTGGGGCAGAGTTAATTTACTTCACAATACCTAGCATGGGGCTAGGGGATTTGTGTTTTCGAATACAGTGTTGATAATTCAGCAATGTTTTAGTAACTGTTTGGCAGAGCTTGCAGAGAAGAGACTCAATGCCCTTTTCTACTTCCCATATTGCCCTCCAGCAAGCAGGCTGGAGGTGCACAAGTAACTGGAAGGGAGCACAGCTGGGACAGCTGACCCCAGCTGACCAAAGGCATTTTCAATAACCTATGATATCATTCCAGTATATAAAGGTGAGGGAAGAAAGAGGAAGTGGGGACATTTGGGGTGATGGTGTTTGTCGTCCCAAATCACTGTTACACGTAATTGAGCCCTGCTCCACCTCTGGGAAGTGGTAAATTAATTGCTTACTTTGCTTGCATGTGCACCTTTTGCTTTGAACTATCTTTATCTCAACCTCCGAATTTTCCCACTTTTACCCTTCGGATTCTGTCCCCCTTCCTGCCACAGGGGGAGTGAGTGGTTGTGTGGTACTTAGTTGTCAGTCGAGGCTAAACCACAGCATAACTGCACTAGATCCTGGATTTTTTTAGTCATGAAGAAACTTATTTTCATTGGATATAAAAAGCTAGAAAATGGGGTCTCAGCAAAATGGTGGCTGTTAACTGCACTGTTGTTCCTTCAGTCTAATGTTTTTCTCTCCTCAGGAAGTTTTTGGTTGGTACTTCATGGAGGAAAGCAGAGAGGTAGCTGAAGAACCTTACAGCTGAAATTGTGAGCTACTTAAACATATTTTTCTCAGGCACATTTACCGAAGATAATACAGAAGTTTACAATTCTATTGTTCCAGCTCACTATGCTTGTTAAAGTGCAGAAGACAATCTGTAGTTGCTTATTTTGTATCTAAGCAACTGTCAGACTATCTCTACTAATAAGAAAGGGTATAATTATATGCTGCTACTTTAATTAGCAGCAGATGCCTACGTTTATGAAATAAAATGTAAGATTGTTCTGAAGTGCAGAGTTTTGCTTATAAGCAAGTTGCAAGAGCACTTTTGTAAGCTTCTAAAGGCTTTGTTTGGCTGTGGCAGCTTGCTTGGGGCAAGGCACAGGGCACAGCCAGTTATGGTGCACATTAGACCACTGGCTCAGAGCCCAGCAGTCCCAAACACCCATTTTAGTGAGCTGCAGGGCAAGGATAAAACAGTGTCTAATGTGCCTTTTTGAGACTCCCAGTGGTAGCATGAAGCAGGTTTTTGTCGCTGATTCAAAGACCAAGAACCAAGAACACACAATCTGCTTTGGGTTACCTACTGCAGTGCCCCAGAGGCTGCATTCTGCAAGATGTGGTCACAGAGCAACCAACACAAGGAAAGAATCCTTAATATGAATTTCTGATCTCATGGAGGTGCTTCAGCAACACATAGTGATGAAATGCGGCATTTTTCTTCAGGAGGAATAACAACAGGGTCTACTGCTGAGGGTACTTCTTTGTATGTAAGAGAGTACCAACAAAATAAAATAAAATCTAGTCTTTCAGAAACTCATGAAGATATACGCAAGCAGAATGTAGAGAATAACCTTGTCCAGGATAGAAAATACTTGTTAGACGAGTCTCTAATTTCCATTATTCGGTATTTTTATCCTTGTTTCCATGGAAACAGCACTTGTGCAATGATGCTGTCCTGCAAGGGAGTGAGTAGATGCACACGCGTATATACATCTATATTCTTCCTCTGGCCTCCAGCAACTGTGAACAAACCTGCCAGTAAAACTGAGGTTCCAAGGAGAGTTAGATGGAAAGACTTTCATGAAAACATCCACCTAAGAGAGAAGTTTTGTAAGTTCTCCAGCCAAAGAAGTGTTATTAGGTAATAGAGAATCTGCATGAGAGGAGAACAGGGCCACTCCCTGTACCTGCTGCATCTCCAGAAGATGCTTCAATAGCTGTCTAAGTTCAGAGAGCTTAGAAAAAAAATTATAACTAAAACAGAGAGACAAATCTCCTTTAATTTCAAAACAAATTTTAATTAAAATATGATAAACTTAAGGATAACAGTTCCTAGCTATAATATATATATATATTCAAGATAAACAAAAACAACCAGAACTAAACGAGTAAAAAAAGAAACCCCTGAGCTAAAAAACCCTTCCCTCCCCAGTCCCTGTCCCTGGTGGGCACGGAGGTATTTTACAGACCGCAGGTGATGAGATGAGTAGCCGGTGATGGGTTGCCCCCCGGGGGGTTGGTGGATGGGAAGAAAAAGCTTTGGCGTGTCCCTCTGAAGAGCAGTGCAAATCCTCTGCTGGTGAAAGTGATGGTTGCAGTCTGGTGGCAGTTGCAGTCTGCTCATGGCCCTGGTCCTCCTCTGGATCTGAAGAGAGCTCCCAGGCCCAAACCCTTCTGCCTATATCCACTTAGGCTCCCCAGTCCCTCCCCCAGGGCGGAGACTTAAACAATGGGTGATTTACTCTGTGAGATAAACAATGGCCTATTTTTGGCATCCCTGATGGGCCATCAGCAGACATGACCCCTCAGGTGGGTGTGGAGGCAGGAGAGTTTCCTTATCTCACAGAAGTTCCCAAACACCCATCTTGTATACTGAGGGGTGGAGTGTGCTTTAGACAATAGCTGCTAATGTGCCATTGTGAGCAGTTCATGGGAAAAAAATGGCATAGAGGCTTTAGAATACACACCCACACAGTGACAAAATGATCCTGGCTACTAAAACCAGGACAATAGCAAAGCCCATACTTGTTTGAAGATCCAACACCATCACAACACTGCCTGCCACAAGGCACAGATTCATGGGAAATCTGTTCTTCAGTTTGGAAGTCAAGGTTCCTGTTTAGAAACTGTCAAAATGCAAGACATCCTGCATGAAGGTTTGGGAGGCCAACAGAATAATTAACATCTCCCTGATCTGTTTGTCTATCCCTCGGAGTGCCTTACACACAAAGAAAATGAAACAGGCAACCAAGTTTGACCCATCTCTTCATTCCTTCGGAGTGGGCTACCCTGCTGCCTCTCATGCAAGGAAAAGGACAAGTCATATCATCAAGGTAAATTAAGAAGAAAGGCTGAGCATCCCTCAGTACATTCCTCATTTCAGGAAGATATCAAATCCTTTAGTGTATCTTTATATTAATGGTCTTTATGCCCCTCTGTCACAGTTGGTAATCCAATTACAAGAACTAAGTTACACAAGACTGTGCCTACCAGGCTGCAAGCATATAACCCATACCTTTGTCTTCGTTTACTACACTTCCTAATCTTTAATCCGCTCCCCTTGAGAACTGGCAGCAATTTCTCTGCTCGCTGCGGTAGATGCTGTCAGCATAGACACACACCAGATGCTTTCCCACAGAGCCTGATTTTGCTCTTGCCCTTACTCTGTGGCTCTCAATCAAAAGTCAAGGTCATTCCAATTGCAAATTTGTTTGTTTTTTGTTTTCCCTGTGCACAGTGTTAATTCACAGTGTGCAAAGCAAAGCTGCCACAACAGATATTGCTCAGAGCACACATGAAGGCAGAAGGACCTGGTTGAAGGCGACACCTGCGAGCTGGAGCATTTGCATTTATTCAAAAGCTTTAGGGACTCATTTACCATATAATATATTTTGTGACAAAGCCCCATCTGCGTCATCCTGACTATGCTTTAAGAAATCACCCATGCTTAAGGCTAGCTGCATAAAATCACTGTGACCTGTATTATTCAGCATTCTAGAAGAAGAAAACTCTATTTACACCTACAATCATTTTCAAAGTGACTTGCATGACTTGAGCAGTATTTTGGGATCATCCTCTTCACAATAGGGGCTTTGTAATTCCTGCTGTACACAGTTTCAATAACCTGTGTGCAGGCAATGTTCAGTAGTATGCAAAAATCTGAGTGTGCTCCAAATGCCTGCACATTTTCTGTGCCATGTGATATGAATATTCTTGCAGCCTGTGCAGGGAGCAGATTGCCTCAAACCACCCCAAAAGACAGTCAGTATAGCTCAGTGGAGGTACACCAAGGCACAAGAAGTTTCTACTGAGTTTTCAGCTCACCTCCTCATGCTCCTCTCCACAATGGTAGAGAAGCCACACAAAACGCAGCCACCATGAAACCACAGAAAGTAAGTAAATAATCGGTCCAGGTAAATTCATCCTGGACACACACTCTGCCATAACCAGCCTATTACAGCATGTATAATAATCAAGGTCCTACAGTCAGCTCTACATTGTAGCAGAAACTAGTATATCTCCAATAGCATGGTCACCTTTAGGACACTTCTCTTTTGCTACCCAGCAGCATAAACAGGTATCCAAAACTGAGACCCTTGTTCAGATGGAGGGAGAAGGAAGACTCCTGTGTATGGTACTGCCTCCTCTTCAGAGATTAGGAGAAGTATTTTACATTAGTAAGGTTATTAACTGATGATGTAGGTTATTGCTATCAGTATTTCACACAACATACTGTCCTTCAGCCCCTTAAATAACAGGCACAAGGTGTTATCTCAGAAAATTGGGGTGGGGGTGGAGGGGCTCCACTGTTAAAACCCCACTGACATCCCTATGGATGTCATATGCTTAACATAGCCAAAGCTGGGGGGAATAGCTTTAAATCAAGAAAAGTCTTCTAGACACTTACAGGTTGACTTCCGACTTCTCTAATGTTTTCAGAACAATCCCTTTTTGTAGCACAGCAAAACTTTTTCTTCCATCAGCTTGCATAATTTCGTGTTGACTCTTAATGATGCAGTTCAAAATTTTCCACACAAAGCCGATGATGCTGGTGAGATGCAGGGATTTAACAGCAGTGCAGTGCATGGTGGACGATCGGGCTTTATGTTATCTCTTTCCATATAATGCCATCTAGCGCTAAGGAAGTGCCAGGCACACTTGGTTAGGTATTCCTTCTCTACATCTGGGGATCAGAAGTGCACAGCAAAGTTCTGTTTACTTCAAAGCAACAAGAAAAAGTGTTTCAGTGTGGCTATATGACAACAGTGGAAAACAGCAAGGCAGCAGGCACGTTTTTTTTCCTCTGGATCTACACCTGCTTCTGTGATAGATCACATACTCCCTTCCTGCTAATGGAAATTAATACTTGCTGGAAACTGCTGGCTAATGAAAAATTTACAAATAGAATGAGAAATACTACTTCATTAATGAAAGGTAACTAGTGGCAGCAAGAGGTTGATTAGAGAAAAAAAGTCAGCTTTTTTACTTAAGTAACTCCCTTTGCTTTGAGGTACTCCTACCCACCACCAGGACTTGAGCTCTTGTACCTAGACTTGCTGTCCCTCCTTTCCTTTATAGGCTGCAGATTCACATCACTCCTTGCTGTCTCCAAAACTGGAGACAGGCACATAAACTCCTGCCTTGGTTCCTTTATCCAAATGCATCACCCGATGGATGATCCTACTCATTTCTAAAATGTAACTCCCTGTTACAGCCTGCCTGTACCAACACTGTCAAATTCACCTGATCTGCTGCATTTTCCCTCTTCCCTTCTGAAGGCCTTCTCTGTCCACCATCAACCTCCAGCTTTCATTCAGCTCTTCAGGTCTTCAAACCTACTGGAAAAAAAATTAGTTTCCTTCACCTTTAAATTCCTTTTCTGAACTCTCCCTCCCTACCTGTTCAGCTAAAGCTCCTTATTCCCTTCCCTTTACCACTGATTTTTATTGTTTCAGTTAATTCTTAAGCCCTCTCAACTTGAATTCTGTTTTCCTTGCATCACCTAAAATGTTATGATTTCATGCCGTCCAAGTCCTAGGGCCTTTCTTCCATGTTTCCTCTGCTTCCTAAACTCATTTGATTTGCCTCTTGTTTCCCAAACCATCAGCTGTGCCTCATCTTTCCTTCCATTTTCTCCTGACTGCTTTGACACTTTCTGTGTTTTATTTCCTCTTGTTGCAACATCTGCTGTTAGTGTTGTAGCTGCCCCACAGTGACAGAGATGTTACTGCTGACACCCTTTTCTCCTACCAGCAACACATGACCCTTTTTACCACTCCCACTCTTGGAATGGGTCATGATAACACCCGCCATCCACTTTGCTCCACTGTCACCTCATCACAGCAGCTGTTTATACCTAATCAGATAAATTTTGCACAGCTTCAGGTAAGGAGCCATCTTATGTCAGATGTGGGGGGCAAGCTCAAATCACACGGGATATATTCAGAAAGAGACTGTCCAGGAATGCAAACTTAAAGGTAGGAAATTCCCAAAAGCAACATAATTCCTACAGACCAATGAAGGAGCTTAGGATGACCACAAAGCCTTACCTACCCCTTCACCTTTGTAATGCAGCGCTCCGAGTTCAGCGTGCAGCTTGTCAGGATGGTGGATGTGAGCAGCTGATGTAATTGTCCCTGCACTTGGCTGGCCTCACAGTTCAGGCTCCAGGTCATCAACCTTCAACACGTACCTAAAGCTGACAATGCTTCCTTAAAAACAGAATTGCCTGTCCTTCCACCGACACGAACATCAAGTCGCTTTTCGCATACATTCGCACCATCATCATCATCATGGCTGGACTTTGCGAACGAAGATTTGGGAGGGTTTTACCCATGCTTGCTGCAAGTGCTTATGGCTGATCCCTCAAGCCTGTGCAGTGGATTTTTTAGGTGAGGCACAGGGTGTGCAGAACTGGCCCCACCCTTTACTCCTGAGGTTCATCTGCCAGGGCCTAGCAAGCTTGGACGGTGACAGCGAGGTCCTCAGGATGGAGGTTTGGTTAGAGTGTCCTTCTCTTAGATGGATGGCCTTACAGGGCTAAGTGAGCTCCATCTGCCCGGGTTTGGAGTTAGAGTTGTCCTTCTCCTAGGATGGTTGCCAGGCGGCTGACGAGCCCATCCTGCCCGAGGACACACTTTGTCTGACCCTTCAGTTGAGACCTGACCAGCATGGGAGACCCTGCCAGAGGCATAAACCACTGCTAGTATAGTTCACAACCTCATAAGGGCATAAGAGCTTCTCCCCCACGACAAGGGGGTGTCCGTGGAGAAGATTCACACCAGAGATCTGCTGGTTACACGGTTTCAGTCTGCCCTCTGCTGCAGGCTCAGCAGACAACGCTGTGATGCTGCAGCACAGCCCAGTGCTGCTCGTCTACAGAGAACACTCACAGTACAGGCTGGCCCTGTCTTACAACTCAGGTATCAGGCATACAAACATACATATTTGCATATATGTATAATCAACTCAGAGAAGTTTAAATTACCAAAAAGTAAGAGGTGCCACCAGATGTGGTGATGGGGAGACCTAAAAATGTAGCACGAAATACAGAGCAGAGACACACAAGCCGTGTAGGTACATCCTCAGGCAGACAGCACTGTGGTTAACACTCCAGGTGTGAGGTAGCTCGCATTCGCACCTCAGCCTCCTGTCTTTGCATCCTGTGTACACTCTCATCACATACCAAAAAGGAGGCAGATCAATGGCAAACCTCATTTAAAGTAAATAATCTGTAAATGCTATACCAGCCAAAATGCAGGGCAGTCATCTACTTCAGGCAACTGCTGCATTCCAGTGAAAGTCAGCATTAGCAAAACCTGGACAACCTCACGCCTCCAGCAAGAACCCCCCTGTCCTCTGCTTTGGGCCCAGGGTTGTAGGTCCGCAGAGGAACCGACTGCTGACATCAAAACTTGAGGGAATCCCTCTGCTGGCGGCACGCCCGAGGTGGGGCAGGAGAAGTTGGAGCTCAGCCATGGCAGAAGCCATCTGCCCCCATATTGCTCATGTAACAGCCTGGCACTCTCTGCCAGGATAACACAACACTGCTTGTCCCCAACCATTTCAAAGGTGCTTTTCCAGAGTGAACACAGGCCAGGCTGTATCATGGGACAAAGGTTACCTGAGGTCATGGATGCTTCAGGTCAGAGGACAGAAGCTCCTCTCTGGGGTAGATTTCCAGAATGAGGCCAGCCTGGCCATTATCACAGAACAGCAGTTACACGAGGCCACAAGTTACTTGAGATCACAGAACACCGGCTGCTTGAGGACATAGGTTACTTGAGGTCATAGGTTACATGAGGTCAGTACACAGAGGCTATGCTAGGTCAAAAGTCCCTTGAGGACAAAGGTTACTCAAGGTTAAAGGTTCCTCAAGGTCACAGGACCGAGGATAATCTATGTCAAATGTTACTCAAGGTCAGTGGACAGAGGTTAGTTGAGATCAAAGGTTACTGCCAGGTAAAGGTTAATTGAGATGAGAGGTTCCTCAAGGTCAAATGTTAATTGAGGTCACAAAACAGAGGATCCTTATGGTCAAAGGCTGTTTGAGAATAAAGGACAGAGGTTCCTGAATGTCAACATAAGGTTACTTCTGGTCACAGGACAGAGGTTACTCTAGTTGAAAGGTTACTTGAAGTCAAATCTGCCTTTGGTGTCAATCTCACCAGTGCCCACACTGATGCCATAGCCGAGTCTCTGGAGTGTTTCTGACACTCAGACACTGCCAGCTGCTGACATGCATGTGTCCACAAGTGGGGGCCAAGGCCAGTTGGGTTGCAGGGTCCATACAATGTGCTTGGCTCACCACCTCAGACTTCAAGCAGGAGAGCTGCAGGGAGCTGACTGCTGGGAACAGCCTTTCTACTGCCCTGCCTGACCAACCACACCACACCTGGCTGGAATAAGTACTGGTTGGAACAGGTTGCCTTCACACCAGCACTGGAAACTCCACTCGAGTATCCAGGAGTGCTATACCTTAGAAGTGGAAATGCAGACAGGCATCGCTGTGCAGAACTGCTGATGAGATTACAGGTGAAAGGGCGAGACTGAGAGCAGTAACTCGTGGTGAAGCCTTGCTGTTAATTTTGCAGTGGCAGTCATCTCTTCCTTTTCATGCTTGACAGTAAATAGTTTTTCTTTACCAGCTGATTAATAAAATTGGTGGCCAGCATCTCATAAGGACTTCAGAAATATTATTAAAAAAAAAAGCAAGCACAATATAATAACTGAGATATAGTTGTTCATAACAGGGACTATTACACTCAAATAGGGAATTAGATGGAAGACTAAAGTCATCATTTCAGATTAACACCAACTGTATGCTTGCCAGTAAAAGTCACTATAGTTTCCAAATTTGAGTCCAAACCAGAAAAATCTCAACCCAACTATAACATTTTTTGAAACACTGTATCATGACAAACAGGAGGTCACTTTTTTCAAATATAGCTTTCAAAGGTCATGGTAAACCTAGCAACACTTGTCAAAAGCAACAAAAATAATCCCAAATCCTCACCATAAACAGTACAAAAACCCAATTTTGAATATTGTTGTGCTGTAATAGCTCATCTTTTCAAGCACTGAAACTTTCAAAACAGTTTCTTCTAAACCTAATGAACTCTTGAAAATTCAGGCAGCTTCATTCAGTAGCATACAACCAAAACTCAAACCCGCAATTGGTCAGCATAGTCTATTTTAATGTTCTGCCAGGAAAAATACATGCCAGAAATCTGCTTCTGAGATGCAAGTCACTTCACAACCAAACCCATTTTATTAGTGAACATCTCTCAACTAATGCAAAGAAAAAAATGTGCTTTTCAAAGAATTTGTTATTTTCAGCTGACAACAGGTGAAGTTGTCAAGTTCATATACTGCCTCAAAGTACTTTGAAATAGCAATAGACTACCTACATTCAGTGTAGTTCAAACTAGATCCCACAGATCAGCCCTAAAAGCACTCCAAATAATCCTTCATCCCACTAGGGATGATAGGAAAAGAACCATCATTAGCTGGCAATGTCAAATTAGCAATCAGGAAAGAAGGTCAATTTTTCACATGGACTGAAACCAAGTTAACAAAGAAAAAAAATTTGAGGAAAGACCTACTAGTCCTGCAATAGGTTGGTATTTCACTGATGATCTACAGTTAGTTTGCTTACTAAAACCTAATTTTCTTAATAACTGCATTGAAATTTCTTATGAAAGACAAAACACTTGACTGCAAATTCTCCAAAAGGACAGGATTGTAAACTTTTCTCTCTGCAGAGCAATTGCAATAACCATGGTGTTATACAGTCTTTTTCTTAAAAAAAAAAAATTAAACAAAAAAAATGGACTTCTTGGACTGCCCATGGAGACCATTTATCTGATGTTATATTTAGCTGCTCTTATAATCCCTTAATTATCTTGCTACCCATACTTTAATACTCACAGTGCTGTGAGTCTCATAGAACCTAGACTAACATGAATTCATAAAAGCAAACTGAATCCAACTCTCTGAAGGCATGACCTTACCGTTTCCTCCTTATGTAACCAGAGGAAAACACAGTTCACCAGCTTTGGAAATAAACAGAGTCAGCAGGAACTGAACATGGACTGTTACTGCAGAGGAGCTGCACCATAAAGCACCTGCAAACACACACAGACAACCGCTCCATGCTGTAGCTGATATGCCTCCATCACAGCACAAACATTCTTGGGGGCCCATAACTTATTTCCATCCTTTCCAAAATAACTCGAAGCCAAAGGACTCAAGAGAAACACCATGAAATCGGGTTTTCTAACTGATTTTTTAATAAACTATAGAAGAACAAGATAACATTTCAACCAAAGTCATGACAGCTGCATGCTTAAAAGTAGATACATAACATGTCTCTGGATTTTTCTGTTCTCTTTAGGGAAAAAAAAAGGAGAAAAACTGAAAGCTGAACAGAATGCATAGATTTCTACACATATTCAAATAATAGCAGACTAAAGCAAGCAAGCAAGCAGAAACACAACTGGAAAAATGTTTTGACAGTGATTCCATACTACAAAATTTTAAAAAGGAAATTTCAGTTCTAAGAATCTTTATGCTGAACCAAGATATGTTTTTATACAGCATGAAAATAAGTTTTGTCAATTGAGGCACTAGAAACAAACTTACACAACAGCTCAAATGCATCTAATGTGTGAACTGAAAAACCTACAGGCCATAGCATACTAAAAATTTAGAATTTAAAAGGTTGCATTATACTTGCACTTGCTCACATTGACACAGTGAAATTAGTGGAAAACTACTGCTTTTTCAGTTAGAATAAAATCAGGCTCTGATTGTTATTTCCAAGCAGTTATCTTCCTAGTTTTTTCTCATTGTCCTTGCTTGCCTCTTATGTATTTTCATCAGGGAAAAAAAAAACAACAAACAAATGTAGAGGTTCCTGTGCTACCCCATTCAGCAATGTTTATAAAGAAATGCAAAGCACCTGTCTTTGTGCACACCTTTAATGTACAGTGCTGTTTTCCTTACTTCATTATGCTCTCCACATCACTGAGCTTCTACAGGGTTAATAAATTTGTTTAGAATTAGATACTCGAGTTCTATAAGGAATGCTTCTTTCTACCTTTGGATTCACATTTTCTATGGGGGTTAGGGAATATAAAGACAAGAAGTCTTCGCACAGTAGTTGGAGTGATCACACAGCAAGAGGAACTTGAGACAGAAAGAAAGAGCTCCTATGGATATAAATGCTGCTTTCTTTATAAGGAAGAATATTAACAATCCAGTGAGGTTTCCACACAGATGCTACAATAACTGGCACCTCTAAACACCTACATTAAAATATACCTCGATATCTTAATCAGGCACTTAAATAGAAAAACAAAGGAGTAACATTTAACATAGGTACTGTGATAGTTATTCTGTAAGGCCAGAACATCGTGTATGAAGCACTCAGAAAATAATCGTCCCATAGAATCAAGTAACTCATATCAAGAGCTAAATGAAGGGAGAGTCCCTCACTAGACAAGCCTGTTTTAAAAATAAAGATTGATTAATGGTTTTAAATATTTGGTAGAAGCCATTAACCCAAAACTTAGATTCCTCACTATCTTACGTAAAATGTAGTGCAAGGTTATTAATCCCTTGAGAAGATGGATCCAAAAAAGTAGACATTCAATGTGCTTTAATTTACACAATTTTTTTTCCCCACAAAAAAAAAAAAAAAAAGTTTCTCCACTGATAACAAGCTCCCTGAGGGAATACATCAATTTTTTTGAGGGAAAAAATGCAATAATTTAAAAACAATCTGCAAAGCTCCAACTATCAATAGTTGCTCTATTTTGAGCCATAACACAGTTCTCATCAACATTTCTTTGGAAAACACGAGTAAGAACAACAATTTACTAGTCCTGTAAGAGGACCCTGACCTCCCTTCCTTTAAGCAGTATCCTGGAGATGACAGTAATTGTTCTTTAAAAATGGTAATGAATGTATTTCAGTCCAATACACTTCAAAGTTACAGGAAAACTCTACCTGCAAGACTTCAACCACCAACATTTAAATAGTTAATTATAGATTCTGGCACAAAAATACAGAATAAAGGAAAAGAGATGGAATTTCACTTGGTAAGGCTAAATTCTTGAGAAGTTCTTTAAGTTAAAAAAGTCAGGGGACAAATGAAACAATCTACAGACACACAAACCACATTTTTTTGGTAGTAAGAATGCCAAATGTTTAAACCATTCTTAAGTAATTTATTTCTTTTTACTGATGATTTACAAGGCCTTGATTATTAGACAAAATAGCATATTTTAACTAAACTACAAAAAAATATAAACCAAGAGAGTATAGAAAGAAATGCCATATGGTTCTGTAGAATATATCATACCCAGTGCACACATTGCTTCATTTTTCTCATCTGAACCTATTTGTTACTTACAGGATTTATGCAAACAAATATTGTGGTCTAACCAACATGTAGTGTAGTTTCAGTCTGATGAGTTAGGCTCTAATTCTGGCAATCAATCTACTGACTAAACCACTGCAGTAGATCTTTCAAAGAGTTTCATGTACTCAAAATCTGATCTAGACATTTTGGAGCAGTTAACAAGAGACAGGAGTTATAGCTGCATACAGTTCAGTACGGTATATTAACTGATGCTAGAAGTTTTAGTATGCTTATTGCCAATTTCTCCCAAATTTTAACAAGCAGAGCTTCTTTGCAGATACATTATTGCTGTGGGTAATAAGGCTGTTGAGGAAAAGGGTATCCAGGTTGTTGAGGTGGCGGATACGGGGCTTGTCCAGGGTTTTGATACATAGGTGAGGGTGCATATGGCAGATTATACTGACCATACATGTACGGATTATAGCCCATTGGCATTGGCATCTGGCAGTACCTGTGTGCGGGGAAAAAAAAACAAGCACACTTGAGTTGTGAAACACTGATGATGCTGATTTGCAACAACAACTCATTAATAGCCATAAAGACAAGCAATCTCCATAAATGTTTTTCTTTCATTTTCCTTTGAGTGCAGCAGGATATGTGGTAACTTTCAAGGAGTAAACAAGAAAACAATTACAGTGCCTGGAACAGAAATGCAGGCAGAAGGTGGAGCAAAGGCAACTTGCAGGAACTAGAACTGATCTAAATTGATTCTTTTCTGTTTAATAACATTGTGCGCATTTTAATATTTGCTGAGCCTCTTACTGAAGGAGAGCACAGTTGCCTTCAATTCCTTGTGATTATATCGGGAAGATGGAAAAGCATCAGAAGAAAGCACACTACTAAACTGGAACTTTCTGTGTGTTTTTCACCATCTTAAGCATGAGACTAAGATTTGAAAAATGAGATACGCCAACATGTTTGAGATAAACATCACCAACTGATTAAACAAGGGTTGTCAATAACCGACAAACCACAGTTAATACACTGCAGTCCCATCTTCCTTCTCCTTTAAAAGAGGTGTAAAAACTTAAAAGGAATCTTCCCTCAAGAGGTACCAGCAAATGATTCCTACAAGAGTTACATGATTAGAACTATAAAAGCCAAAAATCATTCTGCCTCAAATGCTAAACATATCAACTGTACCAATAAGTCATTTTAAAAGTTAATACATTAATTTTAAAATGGCAAGAAAAAAGAGCTTTTAAATAACAGCATAAAAAAAACTGCTTAAGTACTCCCATAGCTTACCCTGGGTAACCGGGATAAGTTGGGTAAGGAGGTCCCTGTGCCTGTGAAGGTGCAGTGCTTGCTGCAGGTGCACTGGCTCCTGGAGTAGGAACAGGAGCAGCAGCAGGAGCTGCAGGTGTTCCAGAGGGTGCTGATGCAGAAGAGGAACTGCTTGCCGCAGAAATCACTGGTGGTGGTGGCCGTGCTGGTGGCTGTGGTTTAGTCCCCTAACAGGAGAAAGTGAACTAAGTTGGAGCTTCTTTATGGAAGTCTTGCAAACAAAAACTGTGGTTACACGATCAGTAGATTTTTATTTTCACTTTAATCAGACATTCTATATTTAGTCTACACAGATAATAGCAACGCAAAGCATTTAAAAGCAATAAGCTTATCATTTCAAATCTATAAATTATTAACACCAGTTGTACATAATATACCACTTTGCAAAGTCCTTAAATTTTGCCCTCTATTTCATTTCAACACATTTCCAATTACACTTAAGGAATGATAATACAAAAATTACAGGTCAATTCAGAGTTCTAAAGTATGGGCCTTCTATTTTCAACCCAGCAATTCCATAGCATATTTACCACCATGGTCCTTGGTGCTGGAGTAGGAGTAGGGGATGCCGCTGGCTTACTTCCTCCTGCTGATGAGGTCTGATATGCAGGCAGGGGAATAGAGGGAGCGCTGGGTTCCCTAGCAATGCTTTGCTGCAAATCTCTGTTAAAAACAAACAAAAAAAGCAAGCAAACATACAACTTAGTTTAAGAATTGTTATACACTTTAGCAAGCTAAGCCAAAAAGATACAACAGAGTAAATCTAGAATTGAAAGCATGATCACTGAGCTAGTTCGAACTAAATTTGGAGTCCAAATCATTCCACAGAAACCATCTTCTAGTCAATCCTCTGGTTAACTGTTATGTTTATTTTCAATAATGTCTTTATGTTCTAACTCAACACTAGGTATAAGTCACAGAGTTAGCCAAAAGCTTTGGGAATAGAAAGTAGAGAATAATCAGAACATTTAGTAACCTGTAAACCTTCCTGAGGATCTAAGGAAACCTCAAGTCTATGAAAAAGGATAACAGAATTATTAAAAAAAAAAAAAAAAAAATCACACATGAAAAACTGCAGAATCACTTATATCTGAGTAAATGTAACAATCAAAAAAACCCCAGAGAAAACCTGAATGGCTCAGCACATGAGTTTTCAAGTTCTCTGTTACCTCTGGTGTTGGAATAAGCCTAGGTATGTTAGTTTTCATATCTCTGGTAAGACAGAAGGAAGCTTTCGTGTCATGTTGTACTACAAGCTGCCATTAGAAAGCATAGTTTTATAGTTAGCTTGTCATGAAAACTCCAAGTAAGCAGTTCTAAAAGGAATGCAAATCTCAATGCAACGATTCAATATTTGAGATAGGACAGATTCTTCAGAGACTTCAGGAAACATTTAAATTTCAGACAATTTTGCATAAAAATGTCTGTGAGTAGTATGTAACAGCTACAACTTGATAGCTGGCACTCTGAAACAGAAGACAGGGGAGACTGATAAAGGTGTATAGTCTAGTTAGCAACAAAATATAGGCTCCTATTATATAGCATACTAACATGAGCTCCAAAGAACACAAGAACTGTCAACTTCTGCAGAAACTTTGTAGAAAAACTGAAACAAAAAACTCCGAGAAAAAACTGTTCTCACCGTTACCCTGGCAGGAAAAAGGAATGATGAGGACACAGCTGGAAGTACTGTCTTGATATTCTGTTACATATGTGCATGTATATCTGAAACTATGTCTTGCAGATAGTGGACTAAGTATTCAATGCTGTGTTATACAGAAACTAAAAAACCCAAAACGTGGTATCTTAGCAGATAGCACAAGGTATGTAAGTAGTAATCTGCGATGTGATGTTAGAAAGACAAGACCAATGCCTTCCAGAACAGCAGTGCCTTTCACAGTGAAGAATATTTTGACCACAAAGTGACCAAATGCATTACACATGATGCTTAAAACACTACTAAAACTGATCCTACCACAGGCAATCATTATGGGGGTGGGGGTGAACACAAACAAACCCCTGAAGTTCTAAATGAGAAACTACTACAATTTACTTCCACTAAGATGGAACTCACAATCACTGTTTTTATTTTAGTTGGGAGAGGAAGGGTCAGGGGGAAGAGGCAAAACATACATTTTATTCCCTCAAACTGTGAGTTGGGTGCACTGAGAAACAATTTGTAGCAGTGCAGAAATATCCCAAACCTGATCATTGCCCCTAACTGTGACTGGGCTTCATGTAAGTGAACAGTTGATACATAAGGCAGTAAAAATGGCACAGCAAGACTTAGCTGTGTGTTCTGTCAATGCTAATCCTACAGCTTTAGCACTGGCCATTAACATATCGGGATGTGAGATACTCAGGCAGCCTACAGCTTCCAAATTACATGAAGGGATAAAGCCAAAGAGAAGCAGAAGGGGTTGTAATTAAAAATTCATTTACATGCACAATGCCCAAATGAAAAAGAACAGTTCTACAAAACATCAAGTTAGGAAAGGTAAAAATTGAAGGCTAAGGATCCCATTCACAACATGGTACATGCACAGAACAATTGCAGTTTCACCAACTAAAATTTTAGTAACAACATGCCCTTTTAGCAAAAGCACATAGCCTTTTAAAAAAGAACACTGATTAAAAGACGAATCTTTTCAAATTATGCTTTGTTCTTAAGACGAGAGCCAAAAAAACACATCAGAAACACACTACACTAGGCCTGATCACATGTGGGGGCCAATGACAATATCAAACACTTCTCACATTAAGAACAAAATCTACTGCTGTCTCCAGCAGTGTAGGCAACTCGCATATCTAAAAAATGATAAAAATAAACAAACTAGACCAGATCAGACTGCTGAGCAGAAGTGGAATACCAACATTTTTCCCCCATCACACTGGACACATGGAAAGCAATCGTATGATGAAGCATTTGTCAAATTTCTCAAGCTAAAATGACAGCAAGAGCAGGGTGTAGAAATTTTTCCTTAAAGAACAAAATAAAATTATTAAAAAATGCATGCCAAAAAGAACCAAGTGAAATCAAAACACGAAAGAGATTCACGCTGAACTGTAGAGAGGAAAAGCAGAGTAGACTTAAAAGAAGATTTTTCCATTTATTTCTTCTACCGTTTTTCTAATTTTCCAGAGGACGGAAGAGTGGGGTTAGCATTAAAGCAAATGAGTTGATAGTCTTAACATACCTATTCTTTCTGTCTCTTTTCTTCAGGTATCATAAAAAACACATCCCCAAAGATTATTTCTGCTAAGTACTTAACCATTTCTGCAATGCTTAAACATAACATTGAAATCTTACTTGAGCAGTTCATCTCTTTCAGTCTTGCGAGCAAAGACTATGTCACTGCACTTGTTTTGGAATTTCAGCAGAATTTCTGTCAGCTCATTGTAAAACTAGTAAAGAAAAATAAAAACCCAACATGCTCAATCAGTATCTTCAGACTCCATGCTATTTCTATGTATTGATCTAGTTATTACAGTGCCAAGAATCTGCCATTCCAATAAAGGTTTCCAGTGCATTCTATTATGCTTTTCAAAAACTAGTCAGCTATTGCCCATCTCTGCAATATCATACCATTTTTATATGCACGTATGTATGTGTGTAAATATAAAAATAGTTTAAGACAACTAGAAAAATTAAACCCAGAACAAAACTAGATCACTTGTGGTGATGAACTATTTATTTTTGAAAAGGATTTTTTTTTTCTTTTAACTTGACTGTTCTCAGTCAGTTCCATGCATTTCATTCGTATAGATCTGAGAGGCTCAAGTTTTTTCCTTTAGTGAGCTATCAATAAATCAGCAAAAAATACTTAATAGAGAAGCAGTAAGACACCTTCCAGAAGACTAGATCAAAACAAGCAAGCATAATAAAGCTCTCCTTATCTTTCCTCATGTATGTAGCAACAACATATAAAACACAAATTTCATAAGGTGATTAAATACTGTGGGAGAACAGAAGAAAGAATGTCTTAGATAAAATAGCTCATCTGGGTGCTTCAAACATCATGTACTCAGCTATAATTAACTACTTTTCCTATTGCTCAGAAAAGTTAGGAACAGAGGAGCATTTCACAGCTGTTTGAAGGAAAAAAAAAATCATAATTCAACCAACTTGCTGTCCTCGCTTCAACAGTAAAATCCTAAAAAATGTACGTCTCAGCATGTCTGTAAAGATTTTTGATTCACATCTCATTGTGTAAATAAAAAAAAAAAGTCTTTCCAATCCCTTAAGCATTACCATACCTTTGTGCCTTCTTTTAAATTGGCAACAAGTTCCACAAAGTTGTCATTTGCTACAGCTAAGTTCTTCAAAACTTCTTCTCTTAAATTAGATTCGTTGTTGGATTGTTTCATCTTTGAAAAATCCTGATGTGCATTCTTAAAAGAGAAAAATAAGCAGTGAAAATAACGCAAGTTAGTTCCATCTCTGATTGTGTTCTGTTTTCTTTTTCCTCACATTGCTTCTACCTGTTTTCCCCAGTACCTGCTTCTCCTCACCTTCAATTCATACACTGTACTTCAATTCTTGCCATCTGCCAAGTGCAGATGTACAATGTATAATGTATATTCCAGAACTCTCCTCATGTTACACCTCCCTGGCAGTATATACAAGCGAATTATCTGTTCTGTTGTGAGCTGCCTTTCATAATTCTGTAGCTCATCCTGCAGACTCCCTTTCCGAGCCTATACTAATTGGGCTCTCTCCTGTACTAGCTTCCATTCATAAAATAATACAGTAAGATAGTATTTTCTAATACATATTACTTCAAATTTGGTTGACATTGGCAAGCTATTAGAAGGACAGCAAAGAGAAAAACTTACAGAAGGATAACCTACCTACAACTCATTTCTTTAGGGAAAATAAACAAACAAGGACACTTAAAAAGACTACTTCAGCTGCCAGAAGCAGACAAACTTGAACTCCAGGACATTCAAAAACTGAAGTAATATCCATCAAGATGCCCCAAGGATACTGTGTTAGAAGAGACTCAAATATAAAATCCTTTTTAAACACGGTGCATATGGTCATTTAAAAACAAAATTTTCCCTACTGGAAAAAGTCTCCGTTATTACTAAAGTTGCTGATGTCATTTCTCCAAGCACTAAGACATTTTGTCTTTTGCCAGATGTTTCAGGTATTTGCCTCTAGTGTTACTGGCAAATTAAGACTGAATTTAAAAATAAACTCTGGGAAATTCTATGAAGTTTCATTTTGATGAACTTTGTACATGCTGGAAGTCAAGCACATTGTAAACAGCAACTAGGAATAAACCAAAATGCACTTCAGACATTCAAAATGTCTTCCAGTAGACAGTAAGGACAGGTCTCCAGACAGAAGTATGAAAACGGAATGAAGGAGAAAAAACAAACCCAAAAACTTCTAAACACTAAACATTCCAGTTAAGCTTCTTTCAAGGACAAATCCCTCTGCAGAACTGGACCAACAAAAGGTTCAAGAGAATTTACACTGGAGCTCTGGGAGCATCTGCAAAAAATCCACATTTCTTTCCAGTGTGCACAAAGACAACCCTGTATTTTTCAGTGGTCAAGGAGTAAAGGTGTATGAACTGGCATAAGACAGAATAACAAGCAAAACAGAGTATAAAACAAAGATAGATTTTGAAGCACTAGAGAGGTAGAAGTATAATTGATCTTAGTTTAAGAGGAAGGAAAACATGCAAAGTGTTGTACCTGAATGTTTTTGAGAAGTTCTTCCTGTTTTTTTAGAGACTCTTGTACTTTCTGTGTGTAACTTCCATAAATTCTGTCCAACTCAGTTACAGAGATAGCCTCCTCATTTATTGCACCGTCTTGTGCAAGTGCAGTCAGGAATTTGCTTGTCATGTCAAAATTTACAGATTTCAGGTCATTTTCAAGTTGTTCCCTCTCCTTCTTAACTTCATCCAGATCAGCCAGCAAAGTTCTTAAGACATTAACAACCTATGCAATAAAAATTGTCAGATTTTAGCAGGTTTAGAGGAATTACTACAGAAGTATACTCTATTACTTGTTTCCATCTTGTACTCCTCACTGTCATGCATGAGTATTTGTTTGTGAATGTGTTTAAGATGACAAACCAGGACAAAATACAATGAAACCAAGATCTTCAGGCATTTCTCAAGCTATATTCTCATCTAGAGGTGTTTTCAGTAATAATGCTGTATTACTACAAAATGCTTAATTTTTTTAAGCTGATCTGATACCTTCAAATAGGATATTCTAAAGTGGCAGTCAAAAATCACTGACTTCAAATTAATCCTATGAGAAAAATAATAATAGTGCTGTAGATGAGCCTTTAATTTCTTGGAAAGCAAGTTGGTGTAATTGACTAATACTTTAAAATACTGAGCCATGTCTTACATTGCCTGTCACCAGAATCTGAGCACTACACCCTAACTCCATACGTAACAAATATATTCAAAGACTGCCCCTTTTATAATAGTTAACCAGTATTGCTGTCTGTGGCAGTTGACCTTGTTTACACTAAGCATAACAAAACATACTCAAGCACATTTTAACATAAAGATTTCTTTTCCAAATGTTGGTTACCTCCTCTATTAGTTGTAACAAAACAAGAGCAGCTAAGAATCAGCTTCCACACCAATTTGTTTAAGTTTACTTTGTTAGATGAATAGCCCTTCTATTCAAAAGAGAGACAAATATCAATGCTTTACCTCATTTCCTTGTAATGTTTTTGCTGGGTTGGCAGAAGGAATGGCTGCATTGAGTTCTGCCTCTGGCTTACACAGAAGTGCAATTGTATCCCGGTGAGACTGATAGCGCTCTTTAACCTGCCCATCTGCTTGCATGGCCTTACTCAAAATATTATGGTAATTGGTTCCCTCTGGGGATGGGAGGAAAAAAGAAGGGTGTTTATATAATTTTTAAATTTGTTTTCATCCAAGTCTTGCACCTGAGCAGTTTTCATGCTTTTCAGCAAGTCTTCAATTTTTATGAGCGGGTACATTATAAAGTTATTTAAGACACGTATAAAACTTAAGCTTGTAAGTTATGTTGTAAACAGTGTATAAACTAGGTACCTACATTAATTCTCCAGTGAAGCATATAAAGGTATAGAAATGAACACTTGTTTTAACTACTCCCCAGATTAAAACCACAGTAATTTTTCTAAACTGAGGCAGTGGTATCCATCCCTTATTAGCTTCAAAACACAACACACATTAAGTGCACTGAAAACATGGAATAGTGAAGGTCCTAAGTAGTCTGACTAACTGCTGGGGCGAACGGGGAACCCAGAACAAAATGGCAAATTAAAGAGACAAGAATACATTATGAGAAATAAAATTCAAAAAAAAAAATTAAAAAAAAAAATACACTGAGGTATTTAAGAGGTAACTGCAACCAGATCCTTAAAAGGACAATTATTTTTCATTACATATGCTTTATGAAACTTTAGCATGCACATACACACCAGGGGTGCAAAAGTAGCAGCAAATGCTCTGCTAGCACATTATCTCTCAACTCCAAATAATGGCACAGACTGCAATAAGAATATTTTGGCATAACTTCTCCTAAAATGAAATTTGTATATTTAAAGATAACATCAGAGCACTGAAAAGTACTTTAATTTACACTACAGACATCTTTAGAGGATCTCCAGAACCCAAAGCATGAAACATGAACCTTACCTGCCCTTAAAGGCTTATAGAGTTCATTGGATGGTGTTCTCTGCCAGCGCTCTTTGAATTTTGTTCGCAGGTCATTGTCTGTAGCTTCTTCTTCATCTAATAACCTCAGAGACTGTTAGAGTAAAATGCCACATTCATTATAAGCAGTTTTAAACACAGAATAGTTTCAAAATATGCAGCTAGTGTAGAAAACAAAGAATTCTTATACATACACTGTAAATGTAATTTGACAAATAAAAAACAGCAATGAAAGGCACAAATCACCCAAATTTCTTTAGAATGCTTTCCTACTCCCTCTGCAACAATTTTAAAAACAAAATACTTGTAAGGCAATATTCACATGTGACAACAAAGGTTTTGTATGGACTGAACATTTAAATGGCATGTTTTTGAAGTACTATTAACAAGCATTTGGATGACTATTCTTTTTCTATTGTCATTTAAAGAGAAACGTTCAGTGGTGATGTTTTTCATGATCGTTTTCATGTAGTGGTTACTGGGCTTACTTCATCTAAAATTTCTTTGTTCCTTTGTAGCAGTTCAGGTAGATCTTTGATCAGCTGATCAATAGTCTGAATTCCTCCCTGTTCAATCACAGACTTAGACTTGTTCAAAATAGACTGAGGAACAGTGTCACCAGACACATCTTCAATAGCAGCAGGAAGATTGAGGGAAGCCAACACACTGAAAAAGTCAACATGGTAAATAAACAACTTGTTTGTAGTTTCATCCTGAAAACAACACTGCTATCCAAACAAACAATCGTCAATTATAACAGAAACAGAGTGTAATGTACTCCTGTACTGAAATTTCAAACTCAACACTCTAAATTCATTCCTAGTGTACACCTCACTAAAAATGTATTTCAAAGCTCTTAAAAAAACTAAAGAAATCCTAGTCTTTTAGAACTTAAATACGGCAAACATTTAAGTAGTAACTGTCTGGTAGATAAAAGAAACAGCTGCATTGAGTTACATTACCATATGTCAGCTTGATACAATTTACTTTTATTTTGAAGAACAAAATTTGGGAGGGGCAAATATCATTTATTGAGGCACTGGTACAATCAAGAGGATCACTGGAATATGAAAATCCTTCTGGATTAACGGTACTGGAACTTTTTCTGAGCAAGTGTCAGACTTCTAAATGTGAGGCAATATTGAAGAAAAATAAACATTGTAAGCTTTCAATTTTAACACTTAGAGAAAAGTAGTTCTAAATCCCACTTCTAAGGTTTAAGGTTGCCAGCCAACCAGACAGTAACCAAAAAAAAAAAAAATCATTGCTGTATTCAGGATATCTGCAGACTGCAAGGCAACCAGTGCTTACAGGCTGTTCCATAACTCCTCCTGAGTAATTTAGCAAGAAGTTGTACTTACCCATTTGCCAGATTTGTGGCTTCTCTCATTTGGGCTATTGACCTGTTTACCAGATCTGCCTTCCTCTGGTTATAAACACTCACAGACTGCTGCACTTGCAATGGAACCATCTTCTCAAACAGGTCTGCAATTAAAGTGGCATACATTACACAAGATGCACTGTGAAAATAAAAGGACACAAACATTTTCCCGACTCTTTTGTATAGGTTGCACTACAGAGACTGACCTGAACAGTTTAAGATTCTCTTCCCCACTCCTCAGGATGTCTTAAAAATAAAAATCTATTTCTACAGGTCTTTAGAGTTCAGTTTTAGTCACTGAAATTGAATTAGAAATAATTTAAAGGCAATATATTTAAACCAATTGTACAATTACAAGCCAGATTTTCCTTACGGTTTCATTTCTAATTTTGTTTCTTCAAAGGAAGATGAAAAAGGGAAGATAGAATAATTTTTTCTCAACTCCCCTGCACTGAACAACAAACTGAAATTTTCCAACTTTATGGAAGACCAGCAACTAGGTTAGTTAATACTGCACAGCTTGATACTGTCCCTTATGTTACTGTTACTTCTGAAAAGAAAAAGGTTGGTTTAATATAGAAAATACAATTGCTCAGAAAATTTGAGAAGTATCTTCAGAAGTGGACATTTCAGATAATCTTCAACCTGTGCTTTATTACATTTATCATCAAGAAAAAACATTGCTGTTCACTTAGTACAATTCAAGAACTAAATGTTTATTTTTTCACAGAGCACATGAACTTCGGTGGCCAGGTGTTTCACAAGGTCACAATTACCCTGTACGCTCCATACCCTTTGCTTACCAGTGAATTTCTGACTGAGGGGAACAACAACTGGAGTAGATTTCACAAGACTGGCTTTTCCAATGGACTCCAAATCTTTCAGGTCAGGAACTCGGTCATGGTAAATGAAGTCATTGTCTTTTTTTGCAGCTGCAAGTGCACGGTTGATTTTGTCAACTAGATCTTTAACATTTATATATTCATCGTAGCGTGATGCCACTGTTTTCACCAAGTCTGCTGCATGCTAAAAATGGTAAAATACAGTTAAAACAATACCTTTTCTTTCACCCTTTCAGAAAAGCCAAACAAATAAACAAAAAAGGTGATCAAGTTAATAGCTCACAGCAGTCTCATTGTGACTCCCCAAAATCCAAAATAAGCCCTCCTGAGTTAGAGGCAATAATACATCATACACTCATTCACAAAGATCCCCAAATGTCACCACGTCATTTCCATGTTGTTTCATAAAACCATTTCTTGCTTCTGCAGGCACTGCAAATTGTTTCTTAACCCTTGCACACATTCATAAAGGCAGAGGTCAGAATCCTGCTTTTGACATCTGCCCCTACATTAAGCTCAGAAGCTACAGAAGGTCCGCTGTCACTTCATTCCTGTTTGCTCAGCCAATCTGTTTTTCCAACATACAATTTATTCACATTTATGTTGTGAATGTGCAAAAAAAAAGTAATTCAATTGAGAGTTACATAAAGTCTCAATTCAAAAACTCAAACTTCTTGGGATTGTGAAGATACTTGAGCTACACTAGAAATTAAGTGTATTTTAAGTTTGCTGAGATTTTTTGCCACTTTCCACTGTGCCATACATAACAGTAGTTTTGGTTTGATACAGTCTAACTTGCATTTCCAGAAACAAAATGAGAGGAGAATAAACAGAATTAAAGCACATATTAAAAAAAATGCTGTTAGCATAAAAACGGGGGCAGGGCGGTGTCACTCAGTGATCCTGATGAGTCCCTTCCAACTCAGCATATTCTATGATTCTACACATACTTTAATTTGAAAGAATTTACATTCATCTCTCCCCCACCCCTCAACTTAATCCATCATTATTCTACCTTTTAAAATGGGAAATAAAAAGAGAGATTACAGCAACTGAATTTTTAAAAAATTCAACAAAAATGGTACTGAACCGCTAATTTAGATTAATACTGAAAGTAGGATTTTAATCCCTATGGAGAACAGGATATAGGAAGTTTTAGCTTACTAAATTGATTAAATGAGACAACGCAGGTTTTTAACTTACGACTACATGCCGTTCATGAAGCAGCCCTAAAATAAATAAGCAAGTGTTTTCCCTCAGGTTTCACTAAAAACCAACAAGAAAAAAACCCCACACTTTTACTACTCAACATAATGGGGTACTTCCTCTACCACAACAAGAAGAAAAATCATGAATACAATTAATTTGCTATACAACTTAACAATGACAGTGAATTTGACATAGTCAAACTTGTCCACACTAAGCACTAAAAAAACCCCAAACAAACATTAATATTGTTACAGTAAAGTCATAGAAAAGAAGGTCTGCTAGGCAGATTCAAAACCCAAGAACAAGCAACAGATACAGCTTCATCTATCATTTAGTAATGCAGTCATAACATAGCAACTTGTACAGGCACTTCATTGTCATAATACAAATACAAAAAAAGTTTCAAGCCACAACCTACACCAAGTTGATAAATGTATAATGGTAACTTTCCAAATGTCAACATGATCATCTTATAGCGTTTTATAAGTCTGTCAACTCTCCTGCATATCAATAGATAGACATTGCACATGAATCCTACAAATCAGTCAAAATGGCACTTTATTAATTGATTTTCTCAAGGATGAGGGAATTCAAAAAAAGGAGTTAATTTTAGCCATTTTTCCTCTATTGTACTTAAAATATGAGAAGACCTCACTCATTACTACATCTGTATCCAAGTCCCACTAGAAGCCAGATACAGAGGCAAAAAACTATTAAGAATAAAAATAGTACTGTTGTATATTTTTCAAAAATTGTTCAAATTTAATTCACGATTGCAGCAAAGGAGTTACATACTGACCAAACAGAATTTTATTATTTGGGGCATTTTCTTCCTAACATTACTCAGGAAAATTTATTAACAAATCTGTCATATTAGCTATACTGAGATAAGTAGCCTATGCAAATGTAAAGACTTAACAAGTCAGGCACTATCAAACTGTGCAAAAATGATTAAAATACACTTTTATCAAAATTAGAGGTAAGTCTCATCTGTGCAGCTGCTAATAATTTGATTCATGTGATAAACATGCTCTGCAACTTCTAATACGTTTCATTCTTAGTTAATTCAATTTTAAAACTCTTGAGTTGGTTTTTCAGGATTCAAAGTTTTTCCGTATTTTTCAAAGAAGAAAGCAAGTTATTCTCACCTGTAACCTCCCAATTTCTTCACCAAATTTCTTCTGCTGTTTTGCCAGGATGGACTGATGATATTCTGCATTGGCCTGCATTATGCAGTGCTTTGCAGCCAGAACAGGAAACACCTCCTGGAAATAAAAATACTGACCAGGGGAAAGTCCAACCACATTAACCACCACAGACAACATGGGATGCAGGAAGAAAAAGGAAGAAGAAAAGGAAATTAGAATCACCCAATTAATGGTTTAGATAGGTTAAAACATCAGAGATAATTGTCAGAGAACACGTGACTTTGCATGGATTGAATTTTATTTTTTTTTTAATCGAGGTTTGATAATTGAAGTCAGTTCAAAGGCACATACAAAAACCAAATTGATGACACATTGCTACATGATCCTTGCAGAAAGCAGAGTCAAAACACAGGTTTAAATGCCTCAAAAGAGTTGGAGAAGGATTGTATCTCAAAGTTATTTTCCTTTTGTTTCCAAGTGCAAATATAATTTTATTTGTTTATTATCTTTACATTAACATAATAAAAACTGTTTTACTTGTTGGTACAAGAAGTCACCTAATTCTCTCTCAACTCTCCAAGTGCATAAAAGCAAACTGAATAGAGAGTGTTCCTTGGACTTCTAATTGTAGGCTAATTTGAATGTCATTGAAGGGGAAAGGAATGCCAAAATAGTGACTGACAAAACAGAACAAGCTAGGTAGGTATATGACCTTGGTTTCAATCTAGAGTTGACACTAAAAATTACACAAATCCTTAGGAACTGTTGTTTCATAAATTATTTATGACATCTACAATAAATATTGAATTAGATGTCCTGTGGTGTACTTAAAACAAAACGAAAGGGTATTTAAAGTACCACGATAAAATAGTACTTATTTTGGCCCTAATGAAACCTCATGGAGCTTTAATGTGATACCTTCTTCTGTACAGAATTCCCTAGACTCATGTACTGTGCAGACTTCTCTTCATAGGGGTTTTTGGGTTTGCTCATTTCTTGGGACTGCCTTAGTGTGCTTGCTTGAAAACTTTAAGCCTTTATGAGCTTCTCTTGAATCTTATCTATCTTCAACTATTTATAGCTCCACTCATGCTATTAGGTTAATAAATTTTTTGTTCAATACCTGTTAGAAAAACAGTCTAATTCAGTAGTGGTCTTTTTATGCAGCTCCAGAAATAATTTCATAGTTAACACTTTGTTACATGTTGGCCTGAATAAGTAGGCACCATGTGTTTATTCTGATGTTATTGCATTTGGGAGAAGAAATTGACAATGGAAATTTAGAATCTTCAGTTCTGATTCTTTCAAAGAATAAACAAAAATGGTAGAATGTATAGTCAAATTGCAAGAATTTAATTGTTTCCTTGGGAACAAGCAAATTTTCTTTCCTTCCTGGTCACAACTCCAAGCTTCTTGCATCTACACTCCTGACCTGAAAAATGCCTCATCAGGTTTCCCAGAATCTTTACGATGTTGAAGACTACCTCCACAGTTAAACACTGGCCTCTAAAAAAGTACAATTAAAAGTTAAGAGTAAGTTTTAACTGTCAGTTTAGTAGTAGAAAGCCTCTAACACTACAGTAGATGTAAGACAAAACAAGAGGTCCTGCTCACCGTTAAGATGGAGGTTGTGGAAGAAATTTATGTCTGGATTTCAGTGTCATAAAAAGTTGAGCTATACTACAAAACTATAAAATTCTGTTCAACACAGAAATTGGTTCATCTGAGGAATGTATTTCATAGAATTTTCATGGATGAAGAGCTCTGATAAAAAAATTCAATTTTTTAATCAGTTCTTCATTCTGATTATTCACTTCACACTGGGGTTTGTGACCTTATATTCTTTTAAAGTTCTTTTAATCTTTAGTGTGGATCAACTCTGTTAGAAGGTTCTAGTTTGTATTGTTTCCCATGTCTCTTGCTGTTTTTGAGGGAAAATCTTTGGTTTATGTCAGCTTGTAATCTCTTTAACATCTTTCACCATGAGAGAATAGGAGTTTCACAAAATAGCTCTGCAAAATTAACATTTTGTAGCTGCTGGTCCAACAAAGATATATAATTGATCATATCCAGTTTTTATTCCATTTTAGGAAACTTCTTATTGTCATTGGCTTTACTCCAGAAACACTTACAAAATAATTAGGCCTTGTGTTGCACTTTGTTTTGTTTTGTTTGTTTGTTTTTTTGCCAGACTATGCAAATTCCGGTGTCTTTCCAAACCTTCCCCCATCATCTTTCAGTGCCAATACAAACATAGAGTTTCTCCATTGAATCTTGTGCCGAAAACATGGCTTTGCTCTTATTACCAAGGTAGGTTTACATATTCTTATTTAAAACAGAAACAAACAAACACAACCAGCAAGTGAACAAAATGATATCAGAATTCTGTTTTCTTGGTTACAAAATTCAGGCAATGGAGGCCTCCATTTAATAATAACTTTATACCTTTTTCAGTCAGTCTCCTTAACCTAGAGCATTACTCAGTCATCTCTCATACTATTTTCTGCTTTTTTAAATTTCCTTGAGGTTGCCTCTCCTCTCTACCTTTCTTCACTAAAAGCCTCTTTTTAAAACCAAGGATGGCACAGTGTCCTTATTCATCTTTATCTCCAAACACTGGGAGATATCTATGTCAGCAAATCTGATTTCATTCTGTCTGAATTCAGGGGAAGTCACTGGACCTAGCCATAAATTTCCCTTTAACTATGAGGCCCTCTCTCCAATACACTCTTTCTGCACATTGAACAGATAACATGTGAGGAAGGAAATGTAAGGAAAAAACTAAATACACTGGTTCATACAGTTGCCAAGAAGATGGCATGAATTGGGTTGTTCATTTTGCTAGCTGATGAACGTTGGAAAGTGGGTGGTAGATATAACAGGTGAGGCATTGCCATATTTTGGATTACAGTTCAATCAATAAAGCAAATCAGAAATACTAAACAGGCATTTTCCACCTAATCAAAGAGAAAAAAAAGTCAGGAACTGTATTATTCACTGCTAACTTGAATCATTTTGAGTATAATTGAAATGATTTATTTTTCTACTGCTGTTCTGCAGCTGTCTGATATGTTTCAAATTGTTTTACATTGAGGATTTTTTGACAGGATGGACTGTATTATTTTGGGTTTTAACTCTGAAGAGATGAAAATGCACTAGTCTAGAAATACCTAGTAAGTTCTTCACCAAATGAGTAGCAGTACAAATCTCCATGTTATCTTCAAAAACAATCAGCACATTCCCATGGTGTCAGTTGCAAAAATTATGAGTGATCCAGAAAAAGAATTAAAAAAGAGTCTTCTCTTGAGTAAGTGATATAAGTGAACATTAGAATGTCAGATCAGTTACCACTTATGTAAATTTTGATATTTATAATCTAGACTAGACCTTACTGAAACAAGACCTTGACCTCCATTCATCATTGAATAGACATAAATTTACTGCTGCATTTCAGACATTGGCAAAAGGGCAAAAACTCCACTCCTGGCGAATGGACCAGATGTATTCAGTAGTCAAAGGCCAGAGCAACTCCTCCTTTATCAATCCTCTGCACCTACTGGTGTGTGGAAAACTCCACACCATGAATCTTTCCTCCACCACATCAGAATGGGCAGAAGAACCATTGCAGCACCATGTCCCATAGAACCCTCTTTTTCTTTTGTATTCAACATCACCATAAATTGCTAAAGAATGAACAATAAAGCAAAACTGATAAATACTGCAAATTTCTGTAAATGCTGTGGCTCTTCCATTATGTACTGCTGAGGAGTATTGGGATATGTGTTTAAGGAGAGGAGGAAATACATGTGTGAAAACATCCTCAGTTTTCTCAGATTTTTTTTAAATCTTATTTTAGTTTTTCTTTCTGTGTAAATACTTGGTAATATTTAAGTAATGCTCAAGAGAAAGAGCTAGATACATTTTTCGACTTATCTTACCAGTGTGCAGGAATGCTCTTGAAGTCCACAATTCTTGGAAAAGGAAGATGAACATTCAGGCCTAGATCTAGTGATTTGCATAGAACTCATCTTTCCACTTTTAAAGCTTATTTTCCTGTTTATGGTTACTTTTACACCTTAGGAGGGTGTTTTCTAATACAATGAACATGGCCTTTTAAATAAAGAAATTTCAGATGTATTGTCTGTGATCTTTCTCATACACTATTTTAGATGTAATAGAGATATCAGCTACCCATATAGTATTTTTCAGTTTTATTCATTTTGTATTTTCCTAGCTAATGTAGTCATTGTACCTAAAATATTTCTAAGATCTCATATAGAGGTTTGTTTTTTTTCTTTGATTGTTTGTCGGCATTTCAATAATGTAGCACATTGTTCATGTTTTTCCATTCTTTCATGTCTGCAGGGATTGAGTAGTCTTCAGAGCCCTGCTGAATAAAAAAACCCACTTAGTCTTTGCTAATTCTACTGTCATTTAAATATTTCTTAAAAATATTGTTTTATTAGACATATGTTTGCATCCAAGAAAGGCCTATTGAATGCAAAAGGCCCTGTACTAGTTGTTAAATTTTCATGATTTTAATTGGCAGTATTTTATGATCATTAAGCAGTCTATGCAGAGAGATACTGAGAGATAATTACTTTTTTTT
>VXAU01004193.1:208275-227326 GCA_013399695.1 Formicarius rufipectus | reverse complement strand
ACTCTGAGTTTGTTTTGCCATCATCTCTCAGCTAGTTTTTTCCTTCTGGTTTTTTCTCCTTTTCCTTTCCCTCTGGGAAAGAGGGGCCTGGAGGTTTGGGTGGACACCGAATGAAAACCGCCACATGGGGGGTTTTAAACTGATATGTGCTAACAGGGGCTTCCACTGCTTAAGTCACTGATAGTACTGAGAAATAGGATGAGTTGCTGGGAAGGCTCCTAATTATACAATCTGTTATAAGCTGCTGAAGAGGAGTCAGAAGCATAACACAAAAAGAAGAAATAGTATATTTGACATGGAATACTTTGATAACAGTCTGATTTGCATTTGAAAGCCAGCTAAGTAATGCTAGAAGGATTTTTTTTTACAAAAAAGAATAAACAAGAATAACTTTAGAAGTACTAGAATTTTAAGCCATACAGAAAGAATCGTAACAGAGAAAGCTTTCCTTTTAACATAATTATTTTAATTTCCTTCAAAACCTACTGCATCCACTGACAGTATTGTTACACATCTATGTTGACTTTTTAACTCAAATTACTTTGCACTACCAGTCTGTCCATAAGTACAAAAACAATGTTTTTCCACTGTGAGATGAAGTGGTTATCTTCTGTAATTCATTTTTTTTTTATTAATCAGTGACTTACTTTACCATAGGCTAATGATATATATCCTTTCCTGATAAGACAGCAAGGGCTTCTCCCAGCATGTACACTGTAGGTTCAATCATTCTTGCCCCACTTAGTTCTGACTTCCAGTCAGTAGCTCAGTTGACCCACTCATTTTCCTCATAAGATTTCTTTGGCATCTCCAACACATCATTAGTTAATTTTTTGTACTATGACCACTCACCACTGAGTGAAGCCATTCACAGTTTTGTTATGCAATTACTACACTGCTTCTATTTTTGAGGAAACATGCTCTGTACCAAGAGCACATATGAGTTCTGTTAATTGTCACAGCATGGATATATCAGTCAGAACAGTTAAAAGAGGGAAAGGAATCTGTGTGGCTGACTACATAGTCCTGATAAATGAGGTATACTGACATTTGTAATAGCGTTAAGATTGGATTATAAAGACTGTGAGTAGCAAATTCCATTTGTAGGAAAACTGGATCTTTCTCAATGGTGAGAACAGTTGTGGGAGTGATTATCATGTATGATTCATTTTTCTTATTTATTGGAAAGCTATGTTGCAATGTGGAATGTTGTGCGATTACACCTGTAGGATAAAAGGCAGGAAAGGTGGAAGGAGAGAGGGGGAAGATGCTCACGGCTTAAAGGAAGTTTGCAAGAGCAGAGGCTGAGAGGATTGAGAATAGTCAGAAGACAGCCATGATACAGAACAAGCAAAAGGAAAAAAAAAAATATTTTTTTTTAGGTACTCCACAGTGTTTTGTGCAACCCAAAAAACCACTGAGAGCTGCTGACTTACAAGGAAACTTAAGAAAAAAATCCACTCTGAAAGAGTGCTCTGACTTCTATTCTGCTTTAGTAGATATGTTGAGTTTTCTCCATCTTATATTAATTCATTTTGAAGACAAAGTTCCAATAAAACACAGTTTTGATATTTTGCTATGTCCTATTCTGAAGTAAATGTGCAGGCTGTTTTATCTTCTACCTCTAGTACACTCAAGGTCTTATCTCAACACATCTCTCGCCTGATCAGTACACATCCAAGGAAAGTGTGTATGAGGAGAAGAAGTGATTAATAGATTTTGACAGGTTACATGCTGAAAATCATAACTCATAATCATGCAGCTGAAGAATACCTCTTTCAATAGTTGTTTAGCTAGAAATGCCCCAATGCTCTCCTGTATGCTGGAGTGACAATCACATTTCAAGCTGAGATCTTGACTGGAAAGGCCAAGGTCTTCCAGCAGGCAAGAGAAAAAGTTCATGTTACTGCTTTTGCTTAGGTGTTCTTTTCCAAATGGCTTTTCTTCATCTCAGGGGATATCCCTAGTGTGTTGAACTAGGAAAGTATTCTGCAGCAAGTACATCTAAACTCTTTCAGGCTACATTTTATCTAGATACATTCAGGGAATTTATATCTTCCTTACAGGAGGTGTAAAAATATCAGCAAAATCACAGATGAGTAGCATCAATAGTTAAATTTTTAAAGTTTTTAACTCCTACAAAAGTCTAGATCTTCTTTTATTGAAATGCCTTAAAACTAATTTTTTTTTTGAGTTGACTAAAATATTGCAATCAAAAGTTTACATTTGCTGCATGTTTAGTTCACCTTGAAACTACAAGTATTTCATGGGAGTTGACTAAAATGTTGCAATTAAAAGTTGTAATTCTCCTGAACATTGAAAAATCCCATTCAGTCAGTCATTAAGCAACCAAATAGGTAAAACAACCATAAATCAAGAGGGTCCTTTGTGATATTTTAAGGTTACAAGTGTTGCATCTTATATGAATGCCTGCGTCAAGATTTTTTCTTACATTAAGACTGAAATACATCAGCAAGTGATGTATCATGTTTTGTTAAAAACTTTCCATGATGATCCTCCTACTCTCTTACCAGAACAATTAGTCAGTTTATATAACTTTCACTCTATTTATTTTTGTGTTTAATTTTAAACGTGCTGGCATGCTATTTATGAGTTAGTATATCTGTTAATTCATAAATCAGTTACCTTCATATGAATATTTCTACATGTCTAAGTTTAGAGAACTTAGAAAAAAATTATAACTAAAACAGTGAGACAAATCTCCTTTAATTTCAAAACAAATTTTAATTAAAATATGATAAATTGAAGGATAATAGTTCCTAGCTATAATATATCTATCTATCTATCTATCTATCTATCTATCTATCTATCTATCTATCTATCTATCTATGTATTCAAGATAAACAAAAACAACCAGAACTAAACGAATCATAAAAAAAAGAAACCTCTGAGCAAAAAGAACCCTTCCCCCCCAAGTCCCTGTCCCTGATGGGCTCAGAGGTATTTTACAGACCGCAGGTGATGAGATGAGTAGTCGGTGTTGGGTTGCCCCCGGGGGGGGCGGTTGGTGGATGGGAAGAAAAAAAGCTTTGGTGTGTCCCTCCGAAGANTTATCTCATAGAAGTTCCAAAACACCCAGCCTGCAGCCTGAGAGGTGTGCTGTGCCTTAGACAATAGCTGCTGATGTGCCATTGTGAGCAGTCCATGGGAAAAAATGGCATAGAGGCTTTAGAATACACACCCACACAGTGACAAACTGACCCTGGCTACTAAAAACCAGGATACTGCAAAACCCCAACTCAAAGATTAACCTATTCTATTTCACAGTAGAAAGGCCTCTAAGGAAAAAGAATTGCCTTCTTATTCTTCTTTCCCCACTTCCAATGATCTGCCTTAGACTCATTGCATTAGTTTGTATTCTAAGGTGTCAGATTTTACAGACTTTTTTGTCCACTGAATCAACACAATGTAATACTAATGAAAGCAAAAAGGAAGGGAAATATTACCAAAAGGAAGAGAGGAAAGGAAAAAAGTATCTTTATTCAATCTAACTTTTAACCAATATTTTCATATTCCATTTTTCCCAGTTGTTGTTGATTCTTTTTTCTGATTAGATTTCATTCTGGTTTTACTGTACTTTTAATCTTCCTAGATTTCTTTGCATTTACCATCAATCATCATCTTTTTCATATTAGGAAAGCATTGATATGTGTTTGTCATCATGGCTATTATATGCATACATTCTCCATGCTATAGATCCTAATCAGCAAAGAAAAGCACTTTTTGTTTGATATGCCCTATTGTAGAAATAAAGACACTACACCTGACCATTAAAAATTTTAACTGGTATATGACAACAAGCAATGAGGAATCTCGTTTTGATTCAGTGTTATATTTACCATGACTTGGAAATTACATAAAACAGTGATAAAAAGTTGCAGAAAATAGTAAACCATGATGGTCTGGTTAATAAGTGGGAGGTCAGTTCAGAAATTATTCTGAACTGCTCACTAAAATAAATTTGTCTCGATAATCTGTGCTTTAAGACAGCAGAGGTTTCTTTCACTAAAGCTGAAAGGCCATACATGGGAAAAAGAGTCTGTAAATACACTTTCAAGGTGGTAAATCATGCTGTCAATGTGCAGATACTGAAAAGGACTTAGGGATTGTGGTAATTAACATTTTGAAAGGGAGTTCCTTGTTCCTTTTCTTTAGTTATGGAATTTAGTTGTTTAGTTTCTTGCAGACGAAAAGGAAAACTGACAGGAACAGAAGGTTGGTCTTACTTTTAGATGTAATTAATAGCACTGATGATACACAGGATGTAGAGACCTTCATATTTGAAAAAGGATGTTGCAAAATAGAAGAATTTCAGCAAATGACATGAATATAATCAGAGGCTTAGAAAAAAGTTTAATTCTGAGAATATAAAGCAGACCAAAAACAAAATTCATCCAATAATAGAAGGAATGAGTGTTGTTGACATCCGTGCACCAATGGAGAAAAGACTTCTGGTTTTAGATGATTCCTCGCTCTTGTGGAGAGTAGCCCCAAGTTAACAACAAGATGGAAGATGTATCTGCAATTTGTATCTAAAGGTCAAGAAGGTTGGAAACTCTCCTATAATCAATATTTTTAATGAAATATGTAGAAATTTTGTTGAGTGATTTAACAGAAAGGGAAATGTAAAAGACATAAAAGAATACCAGAGAAACAATGAAAAGAAGGAAAAATGGGTGTACTCCTTAACCAATAAATTACCCAATATATGCAAATGTTTAAATGGTAAACATGGACATAGTACTGCTAATGGACAAAATAATTCTGAGGAGAATGGATTTTTTAATGACTCTACACGAGGTAAGTATGATACTATATTGATCTATTTGCCCTTCAAAGACAGATTCAAAGTACTGTAGGTACAGAGAATTTAGTGTGATGATCAGATACATAGCAGTGTAATGAAAGATCCTGTCTTGCTAAACATGCAACTGATAGAAAACTACATCTTATCCAGATATTTTAGAAAGCAAATACAAATTAATAAAATTAAGAAAAATTTCACACTTCTAATAACACTAAGCTAAGTGGTGCAGTTGACACACCTGAAGGACTTAGTGCCACCTTGAGGGACCTGGACAAGCTCAAGAAGTGAGTCCATGGGAATCTCATGAGGCCCAACAAGACCAAGTGCAAGGTGCTGCTCTTGGATTGAGGCAACTCCCAGTTTCTATTCAGTCTAGGGGATAAACAAATGAAGAACATCCCTGACGAGAAGGATTCAATTGTGCTGGTGGATGAAAACTGGACATGAGCTGGCAATGTGCACTTACAGCCCAGAAAGTCAACTGTGTCCTGGACTACATCAAAAAGCAACACGGACAGCAGACGAGGGAGGTGATTCTGTGTGGGAATGGATTAAGAATATAACTGATAACACCTTGAAATGATGCAGAATATAACTGATAACACCTTGAAATGATGCAGAATGTAACTGATAAGACCTTGAACTGATGCTTTAATATTGTGTAAAATGTATGTTTACCTTTGCCATGTATGTCCCCCTCCGGAATCCATATCCTTCCCCTTCCCAGAATCCTTTGTACAACTTCCCCAAAAACATGTGCCTTTCCCAGAGAGCCCCTTCGGCGCTCCAAGACCACCCCCCAGGGAACCGAGGGGCGTGACCCACCTTTCTCCCTGAAACCTTTCCCCGCCTATATGTTAATCCCCTCATCCCTGTTGGCCCAAAGCCACACAATACCTTTTCCCCCCATTGGAGAATCTGAACCCCCTCCAAGGGACTATAAAAAGTCCCTGCTTCCTGAATAAACTCTGTGTCTCTGCTCGGACCTTCCCCAAGCTGGTGTGGTGTCTTTGTCCTTTGCCCAGGGCTCTGGCACCACGTGGCCGGGGGGGAACCAGGGGAGAGCACCCCCTCCCCCTCTCCTAGATGCATGGACTAAAAGCCTAGCCTAGGAGACTAATATCATATCGTTGTGACTATCCCACCACCCAACACACCAACGAGGCTCATCACCCCATATATCCAACCCGGATAATTCTGCCCTTCTGTTCCACTCTGGTGAGACCCCACCTGGGTACTGCATAAGAAAGACATGGACAGTGATTGAATCTAGAGAGAAGACCTGATTTCTTAAATATGCCCTCTTTATATAATATCTGTGCACAGTAAATGCAAATCTCTTTGTGGCAGTCCTTTGTGATATTCAAATATCAGGGTACTGTTAAGAAGACAGCTGCATTGGAGTCTTCACTTCTCTTTTTTTCAGATGTTTTCTTCTAAAATGAAAAGGTTAGGAAACATGTGACTTTACCATCAGATCAGATGGAATTAAATCCACTATTCCCCTAGTACTAAGGGTAGGATTAAATACGGCAATCACCTGCAAAGCATTGTGTAATTAGTTCAGTTTCAGCACCACAAGAACTAAATGCCAGTTCCTGAAGTAGTCTGGGTTAAGTTGAATTATTTACAGGAGCAGTTCAGTTTCATAACCTGTGTTTTCTAGATATGAGCTGAGAGTTGTAAGAATGAATTTACATTTTCTATTCACATAGAAAAAGGATATTCAGAGGTCAGTTGCTTTTGGAATTTTATGTTTTAATACAAACAAATGCAAAGAGAATGGAAATATTTTGCCTGGCTTTATAAATTAGGTAAAGAAGGTAATAGCCTTGAGGAGCACATGTTTCTCTGATCTTTCTCAGTCTGTGCTGCCTGTATTCTTATTGAACAATCAGTGGTAAACAGATTCATCTTTTGTGACTATACATATTATTGCACAATTTTTTGTTGTTTTCGTTGTTGTTGTCGGGTTTTTTTTCTTTGTTGGTCTTTTTAAATGGAATACTGAAAAAAAAGCATATGTTTTAATCAGGATGGGCTGATCAACATCAGTGGATCTTAATGTTTTAGGGAACCTGAGTTATAAAAGTTGCTGCTGTCCTTTCTGAATCTGCTAACAACAACAAAAAAAATAAGCTAAAATACTAGAGTCAATAACATTTGACTTTACCTTCCCGATTAGTCTCAGTCATTCCATGTCTAAAGCCAAGAATGTAGGAAGATTTTCCTAACTCTATTCAAGTTCTGAACAGTTCTTTGAGAAATCAGACAAAATAGAAACTTTTTTTGCTTAGGAAACTGCACTGCGCATGCAATAAAGCTATTATCTAAAAAAAGAGCTTTGATTTAAAGTCACTTTTAATTAAAAGGTGTTTTATGCAGATTTTCTTACCATTACTTAATAATCTTGTCATAGGAAGCAGGAGTGCATTGCTAACATGTAAATTTCTGTACTGATGTAGGTTAAAGTAAAATTATTGGGAGGAACTTTTGTGAAGGGCAGGGGAAAGGTATGTAAAATTAAAAATTTTGTCTTTTTTCTTCTATGTGATTCTGCAATATATTACTGAGGATATCAGGGTGAGTACTCAGAAGCTAGAAATGTCATAGTTGCTTTTATACCTTTAAATGGCCATTTTACAAGGGAATTACAAAGGGGATTTTAGATAAATCTGAAAAGAACATACTGAAGAGAAAGGAATTGTAGTGTAGCAAAATCAAAATGTAATATGTAATAAAGTGTGCTTACAGTTTAATCTGACTAAAATCAGCTTTACAGTGGACTGAAATTCAAGAAGGAATCCAACAATAGGGCAATTATGAGATTACTGTGCTGGTTTAGAGTTAAACTGGCAGGAGAAATAAATCCAACTCAGAATGGGATTGTAAGTCAGAATAACAATTTAATAAAAGATCACAAAATACACTGATACAGAAGGAAAATTCATTTGTGCCACAAAAAAACCCCAGCTATACAAAATCCACAGTAGGGCATGAGCAGAGTGGAGCTCACGAATCCCTGCGCTGAGCACCACATGGCCCCCCTGAGTTCAAAGTAAAAAGAAAGGAAGAAACCTGCTGGTGAAAATGATGGTTGCAGTCTGGTGGCAGGCTCAGTCAGGTTGAGGCTCTGGTCCTCCTCCGTATCTGAAGAACTCTCAGTCCCAAAACCTCAAGCTTATCTCTGCTTGGGCTTTGATGGGAATGTCCAGTCCCTCCAGGGTGGAGAGTTTCACAATGGGTGATTTACTCTGTGAGGTGAATAGTGGCATATTTCTGGCATCCCTGATGTCCCATTAGCAGACATGACCCCTCAGGTGGATGTGAAGGCAGGAAAACTTCCTTCTCTCATAGAAATTCCTAAACAGTCAGCTTGTAGCCTGAGGGGTTGGTTGTGCCCTGGGTGGCTGCTACAAAAGGGCCATTGTGAGCAGTTCATGAGAAAAATGACATAGAGAGTTTAGAATATACACCCACACAGTGACAACTGATCCTGGCTACTATAACCAGAACAATTACTAAAGATTAAGACAAACTTCTACAGCATGAGAGGAGAAAATCAGGAGGGAAAATGCATGGAATAAACCACTGGAAAGAGAGTGACAGGGAAGAAAAAAAAAAAAAAAAAAAAGATGTAAATTAGTAGAGCACAACCAAGCAACAGCTTTGTGAGTTACTCAATGAAAACAGAAAGATGATAATAGATATTGACATGAAGGCAAAGTTTTGAATCTTTTCTTGCTCAGTTTATATTAACATAAGTAGTCGCAATAGTTTAGTACCACTTACAGGACTTATAAATGTGGAAGCTAAAGGGAGGATAAGAATGCTTGGATTTGTTAAAAGTCTTGGAGGAAGTGGACCTATAGCTATTCATATAGGCTACACAAGGATTCCTGTGTATTTAAAAAAAATAATGATTTAGAATTAATGAAGAAAGGGAGGGATTCTAGAAGATTAGAAAGTTGCAAAAGTACATGAGGTCTTTGAAGAAAAAAAAACAGGGGAAAAGATTAAAAAATAAAATAAGATGGTCAGAGATTCGTAGCTGATTCAGCTTAGCTTAAGTATACAAAAAATATGCAGAAAACCTGAAATTTAAAAAAAAGCCTTGTTTTTAACAGTCAATATTCATCTGTCAAGAGTTTAATGTCTTTTTATGACAGGACAAAAGTTCTTGTGTCTAAGAGAAGTATAGCAAGTGTCATGTTTTAATACAAAACTGGAGTTTAGAATGCCACTAAAATTTTCATAGGGAAGCCAGGCAAACATTGTCTAGACGAAACCAAAACAGAAGTAGAAAGTTAAACAATGTTGAATAGTACTTAAAGAGAAAGCTGTATCAAGCAAGGCATTCAAAAAGTCTGTTCCAGGTTTTCTACTACTCAGTATTTTAATTAAACATTTAGACACTGTAGGAGAAAAATGATAACCAGTTTGTAAAGTATATAAAAGTTCAAGGAAATGCCCTGAGCTTTCAAATACATTAAATTACTTCAAAACAGTCCAGTGGAGAGTAACAGAGCTGTTGAAAGAAATAATTGGGATTGTTTAAAACAGAAGGGAAAGCTTAAAGTATGACATGATAATGGTATGTTAAAGGCTGTCAGTGGGAAGGAATTAGACTGCTGAGGCAACAAAGAATAGGACAAAAAGCAATGGTCACAGACCCATCCAAGCACGTACACTTCAAATGATTATACTGATCCCTGCAGTTACAGACATGCACAACCAGAATTTAGAGCTCTATCTTTTTCTCATTAATTGAGGAATATGGTATGACACCTATAAATGGGGCCTGTAACCATGAGTCAAACCAGCATACTGAAAGTTGGAAAGAACTGCACTGAAGTGAGATATTACTTCACCTGTGAGATATTTTTTTTCTCTACTCTTTTGGGGTTCCCTGACTGATACAGGTACAACAAAGGAAAACATGAGAAGTGTGCAGTTTAGTGTGCAATACTCAGATTTATTTTGAAATAAATTTATATACACACCTCCACGTATTTCAGAGTAGCTGGCTATTTCCAATATGCTTTAATGTGCAAGTTTATTCATCATAATGTGCAAGTGAATGTCAAGAAACCCTTGTTCTTTCTGCTAGATTTCACTAATGAAGAAACAATCAATCAGTAGTGCTCAGTTAATTCCTAGTCTAACAGAGTGTTTACCATGGAACATTTTTGATGTTGCCTGTCAGTTCTCATTACCTTTTGATCAGTAGTGTTTCAGAAACAGCACTGCCAGAAGCAGTTGACTTTGACAATAAAAGTGCAATTTAATAGAGCATCTTGCTCTTATGTGTAAGTTAGCCATTTCACAGCAGACATAATAAATTACATTAACTTTTAGAGACAATTAAAACTAGGCAACCCCTAGGGTTCTGTGATTTAAACTAGATTTGACCAAAGATAATGAACATTTCAGTATCAAACGAGCCTCAAATATTATGAGAGAAAAAGTAGTTGCATGGTTTAAGAATAAGATTTATACCATTTCTTTTAAACTTTATTTAAACCCCAACTGCTCCAACACTTAAAACCTGAGTATTTCTTTGAATACGTTCTATCTGCTGTATGCTTAGATCTAACAAGATATCTACACTATTTGCTGAGCTAGAGAGAGCCTTTATTGAGCAGAAATTTTGCTTCTCTCTCTTCATAACTGTCTTCACTTTCTAAAATGGTCTATCCCTGGAAAGTTCCTCTCATATCATGCTCCTCTTTACATAAATATTTTAACCTCTTGAAAGTTCTGATACATGATTAAAAAAAATCATCTGGTTTTCTAAAATACTATTTTTTTTTTCAGAAAAGGAGTTGCAGACCACTTACATCAGAGCTACACAATGATAGTTGTGTCAATATAGTGCTTTTAAGTGATCCTTAACAGGGTGATTTTTCCATAAATCCTACTGTACTGTTAAAAGAGCATTCTTGAAGGTGACAATTGTTGTAGAGACATGCTGCACACTCTCTGCAGTGTGTAAGGCATGACTGAGAGCACATGATGGTTTAGATTGGAAACTCCAAACTCCTTAGTCACTCCAACCAATCTTCTACTGCCAGTTTTTTGTCAATGTTTTTATCTGTTTTGTTTTGTTTGTTTGTTTTTACAATTCTTTATTTATACTTTAAAAATACTTATATATTTTCAATTATGTATTTGTTTGTTTATTGTCATCCCCTATACTTACAGTTTTGTGAATATGCTCCTTGTAACTTTTACATTTTGATAGTCTTCTGCAAAATGTGATCCAGGAGAAGAAGTTAAAAGATGAGTGTTTCTTGCAAGTCTGGTGAAAAAGCAAGTAAGATGAAATGAGTGATATCAGAAAAGACCTAGTTTACACCTTGAGGAAAGAAAAATTAGTTACCTCGTTAGCTATTACATATGGGAGTCATTGAAAACCAGAACCACAACTGTTCTTATACATGGAATGACTTGTTTAATTTTCCAGATGATTTACTTTTTGTTAAACTAAGCTTTCACACCAATGTTTCTTTGTCTACACATAATTTTCTTTTACTTTCTTGAATACAAGTGTATTGCAGATGGAAAACAAATGTTAAGAATTGACACTGTTGTTAAAATTCAGTTTAGCTCATAAAGGACTCTTGTGCAATTTTTTCTTACCGTGTTTGCCTCACACACTACAGAATAGAGGCTAACCTAGAATTATCTGAGTTATGTGACATATTATTCTAATAGCAGACTGTACTAGGAAGAAATCCACTCAAAGAGAAAAAAGGTAAAAAGAAAAGCATTAAATCCCTAAAGACCAAAGAGAAAGAATCAATTTATCAGACTTAGTGGACAAAATTAAAGCAGTAAATGCAGATTTTTTTTGTGATTCTTCACATCCTGAGGACTGCATGAGTAAATTGTGATGATCTTAATTTTGTTTACCAACTGCCTATAATCCTGCATACTGTCTTTTAGTTATATTCCTGTCAAAAGGAAGAATTTCAAGTGAGCAAAGATTCTCAGTGGATGATTTCATTCTTTACAAGGATTGAATGCTTTTTAGTACCATTTTAGAAATAATAATAATAAATAATAATAATATTAATAATAATAATAATAATAAAAATAATAATAATATCTGCTTTTTCACTAGACATTTCCATAGCACATAAAATTAGGTAGCACTCTTGAAGACCAGTATTAACCAGTGTCTTCTACATATAGCACTGAGAAACTCTTCTTGCCAAGCCAGAACAGTTTTCCAACTAAAGAGAAATACTTAGTCCTCATCAAAGATATTTTCTATCTTTCTAACAAAATTAGGATGTAGTATAATATATGTAAGAAGAAAGGCCTGTGAAGGACAGGACACCTTAGAAATGGGAGGAAAGACTAGCAGAACACAGAAGGGGTATGGCAGGGGGGAAGCAAAAAGATAAAAGAAAGCATTAAAAAAAAAAGGCTAAAAATAAAAGCAGGACAATCAAAATATTGTGGCTGGAATTAAATCTCTTCTGAAGCAAATCTTTAAATGCCTTCCCTATACTCAGGAAAAAATGTGAAAATGTATGCTGCTTAACCCTATTTTGCTTATCTTGCTAGTCATACTCAGGTAAAATGCAATATACTTATTGGGCTGGATTTCAAATAACCTGGGGTAACCAAAAGAGAAGCACTTTGAGTAACAATTTGCTTTGCAAACAGTTTTTGAATGTAACAACTGAAAGTGAGCACATTTATGACCATGCCCTTTTGATTTTAATATCTTCCTCTTGTTTCCCATTAGGAGAACATTTAATATCAAATCAAGTGTTACTGTAAGGAACAACCCACTGATTACACATAAATCACTTGATAAAGGGATTACTGTGTTAATTTCTGGTAAATCACAAACTCTTAGTAATTTTTCTTTGATTTCTAATAAATAGGACTCTAATTGATTAATAATCTAAATATAAATTCCCTCCTCCCCCTTCCTAGGAAAATGTGAATGGAGATTTGCCTTTTAAGATATTCCCAAAGGCCTGCCAGCATTTCCACATTAAACGTATTTAAATTAATTGAAAACTCATTCAACTGCAATTTTATTTTTTTTTTATTTCACCTAAAAGTCATTCTCTTTTGGTCTTTGAGCCTTTTAATACTCTCATATGGCCACAGAGATGAAAAAAAAAAAAATTTCTTTTGATTATGTGGGATAATATATGACCTCCATTATTAGTTGTGGGTTTTTTTCTAACTGAAAACTAATGATATTTATGTCAACAATAAGACCAGCGTTAACAGTAAGATTTTAAGTCTGTTGCCTACATCAATTTATTAAAGTGCCTAAAACAATGAAATGCCTTTTCAGAGAAAATTTTCTGGTTTCTTTCTTAAGAAGTAACAGCATTTTAAAAATGCAACAAATCCTGGATTCTCTAGACTGTAAATACCTCTTTTTAAGATTAATTACTAGAATATATCTGGGAATTGACGTGCATGCAATAACTGTGTAACAGTTCTAAATTCTGGTATTTGTTCTATAAACACTAGTAAAGGACATACGCCAAAGAAAGGAATTCACTCTCTTTCTAGTTCTGGTCTCTCAGTTTAGGTGCTTACTTAGTATATAAGTCTCTCAGCAATTCTCAGTAGAAAGGTGGTCTACTTTGAGAAGAAATCTGACTTAGGTTCCATGACCAACCCTCGCTCCATAAAAGAGTATACCTTAGTTTAAATAATAAGTAAACACTGTTCTGTGATTAAACCAGTTGGCAAACCTCTGTTCCAGGGCTCAATTCCTGTATGAACTTGTGCAACACATCTAAGACTGAACAACATTTACCTGTGACTTACGTATTGCAAGCCCTGGGCAGCAGTCACATATCTTTGCTTCTCAGGGCAGCTCAATACTATACAAGATGAAGTGAGGGCACTGTAAGACCTCAAGTCTGAGCCATGTGTTCACACAGACATTTCACTTTTAAAAGTATATTTAAGACTTCAAAAGTTCACTCACTGAGCTTTTGCATCTTTGCTTCTTTAATATCTTGAGATTGCATAAGGAGAGAATGTTGCACGCATTTTGCCAGGAGACTTTTAATTTAGGGAGAAAATAAGGAATCTTAACAAAAGTTTAAAAGGGGTACCATTAGTAGAGTATTCCACAAAGCACTGACCCAGCACACACCAACACATACTACTTAGCAAAATCCACCTGTTTGGTTTTAAGTTACTCAAAATATTAATAAAAAAGATTAAAGAAAGAAAAAGATCAAGAGAAGAGAGACTAAGAAAAAATTAGCTGATTAAATAGCTACCACCAAAGAGTCCTATGGAAGTCTGGCTTCACATGGTGATGACAGGTCCTAGGACAGTGACAAAGAAAAGGGGCCCATGTGCTTTTGTGTTTGCGTGCTTCTGGCCACTGTGGCGGTGCTCCCAGCCAGCCGTGACCAGTGCATCCAGGCCAGAGTGAGGGAAGGTGTAGCTAATCAGAGACTGGGTTAGGAGTTCCAGGGGATGTGGTGTGGGTCAGCTACTGTGTTGCCTTTCTGACTGACAGCTACTCCTTGTGGGCTCCATGAGCTCTGCCATGTGAGTTCCAGGACTGCTATATGGGCTCCACCCTGGCCCCTTTCCCCACACACAAGTTGATTCTGACCCGATAATAAAATAATACTTTTACTGATCCAATGCTTCACAGGTACCTCTGCAGAGGCATGTCTAGTCTTCTCATGGAGAGCTTAAGATCTCTATGCTTCTCTTGGGCTTTGAAACCTAAATTCAACCAAAGTTGTTTGTTACGATCTTCTGCCTTTTTCCTGTCTATTGGTTAGATCATTCGGAAAGCTAATAATCTGAAGCAGATTGCATTGACATGACATATATTCTAGGAAACTTCCCTCCATTTTCGTGAATCCTAAGTGCCTCCTTTTCTCACTATTCTTGTTAAAACTGAACATGTAGAAGCCTTAGGCCAGAGACAGAGTGGGAAAGAGCAAAGCCATATCGAAGAGTCAGATTTTTCATCTGCATCAGAAGAGTTGAGACTGTTAGAGATACCTAAATTTAGCCTTCTACTTGTATCTCTAAGCTAGGTGTCTAAGCTCCATTATGCCCTAGAATGCAGCTAGGCTGAACCATTGCTAGGAAGGCTGATTTAGAATGAGACAAATTTTCTTCCAGACTCCATTGCTTGTATTGACTATTTTTCTGTAGAATGCAATGGGATTTTACATTCCAAGTGCACATGTAGGCATTATAACCATGTAGCCCTGTAATGCTTGTTACTGCTATTGTTATTAACAAATCATCAGTTTTGGATGGAGTTTGCAATGGCATATAATGTACATTTCTTACATTTAATGGTCAGTTAATTTCTTATGCCGGAAACATGAAAAAGCATAAAACTGTGCTTAATATGTAAGGCTCAGGTTTATAACACCATTGCAGCATGTGCCCACCAATATCCAAGAATTGAATTCACGTACTATTGTTCTGTATCTAACAAGTTAGATTCCAGGCAATCTGTCTTGGATTTTTCCAGACAATACACCCAGATACTTTGTAATAACAAAAAGACACAGAAAAAAAAATCTTTTTTATGAAGACTTTAATAAACTTTCAAACATAGACAAATGCAACACTGTGAGCACAAGCAAAAAAAAATATAGTAGTAATTCTAAACACATTGAACCCTGCAGTAGAATAACACTGTATAGAAAATCCTATCCATCTATACTGCTGTCTCCAGTTCTGAGTATTTTGCTATAGCAAAACAACATTAATTTTGTAACAAACAACCACTTAAAATACTTTGTGCACTATGTGATGTGTCACCACAAAAATTCAGTGTATGATTTATGATCACCACTGAAAGAATACAGTCTTTAATTTTTTGGGGAATACACTTATTTAACTTAAATGGAACATTGTAGTATTGCCCTATAAAAAGGCCATTGTGATATGCTTATACCTTTTAAATACACAAAATCCTGAGCTGTGTACTGCTGTTTGCAGCACTACTTATGTATTCTTGCTTAGATCATCTTGGTGAAGAGATCATTACTTCAAATCATTAAAACTGTTATAGGAGAACAAAAAACCACGTCCAAGCATTACTTTGGATAGAAACACTAACTGAAAAAGTCAAATAGAATCTGCCAGCAGACTTCAAAATGTCCAGATTAGTTAAAATATAATGACAAAGACCAGGGCATAATCTGTGGGCCAAATCCTGGGGTCAAAGCCATTTCCCTTGGAGTATAAGAAATACATACTCAAAGGGGACATTCTGTCAATCCTGTTACTATTCCTCTGCACAGATGTTTCCCCTATGTAGGGTTACAGCAACCTAAATCTATATTTCAATTTCTTGGAATAGCAAAGATGATAGCAATCCTTAACTGCTGTAAAAGTAACAACTCTGTGCAGGGTCAATTTAACAATAAAATTAAAAGCTGATATTTCAACCACTCTTATGCCTGTATGTATGCTCAAATCTTTCTTATCTGCTTCTGTTGTTGATCAGTGGAAAACTGCATCTTTTCATGATGCAATTTCCAGCCATTACAGGTAGCATCCAACTATACTGTGAAAATCTGAATTTAACCTGTCTTGGATAGAATGGTTCAGGTACTGAGCTGAAGGTTTAGAAAGTTAAATAATAACTGAGATAATAGCATACATCTGAGAGCCTGAAATATTTTTCTCAACCTAGAAAATGCTGGGTCAGGATTTCAAATGCAAGTCTATGTTTTGATCATTGAGAAAGCAGTAAATGAATTAATAATGAGGAAGGAAAGAAAGAATGCAGTGCAGAATATTAGCTAAAAGCTCCAACTCACCTCAAAAAGAGTAGAGAGGTGTCATAGCAGTACAAGTGTGTGCTAATTTGTTTGTTTTGGTCTAGAAAAATCACTTGAGTGGAGAATATTTTTGACTCTATCAAAGTTGAAAATATTTCTTGAAGCCTGTAAAAGTTTGCAGAATATCAAATTTTAAGAAGACTAGAATGATGCTAGATCTTTGGTCTGTCTGTCTCAAAGCCTCTCTTCAACAAGACAACAAAAAGCACTTGAAAAACAACAAAAAAGCAAGTGTGTGCTAATTACTCACTTCCCTGAAATATCTTTCAAGATGCCACTGATCTGTGGCCCTGAGACAGCATGAGTTGTCATCTGTGTTTAATACTTTCCAATTTAACAATGTCAGCCATGCCCCTGTGCAGCCCTTGACAAAAGGCAAATCTTTCAAGGTGTCTAAAGAATGTGCATGTGATTTTGTCCCTTCCTAAATACACTTCACTTTAGAGTATCCACATCATTTTTTAATTTCCATAAAATACTCCCAGACATGTTCATCATACCTGCTTCATATATTTGCCCTAAAATTGTTTTTTAGAATCACAGAATGTCCTGAGTTGGAAGGATTCACTAGGATCATTAAAGTCCAATTCCTGGCCCTGCAAGAGACAGCCTCAGGTATCACACCATGTGCCCAAGAGAATTGTCCAAATGTTTCTTGAACTCTGCTGAGCTTGGTGCTGTGACACTTCCCTGGAGAGCCTGTTCCAGTGCCCGACCACCCTGCAGGTAAAGAAACTTTTCCTAATATCTGACCTAAATATCCCCTGACATGGTTCCATGCCATTCCTTCATATCCTGCTCTGTTCACCAGGGACGAGACTGGTGCCTGCTCCTCCACTTCCCCTCATGAGGAAGCTCTAGACCATGATGATGTCACCCTTCAGCGTCCTCTTTTCTAGACTGAACAAGCCAAGTGACCTCACAGCTGCTACTCTTATGGCACCAGTTCTTCATACAGTTTCCCGCTTTTCATGCATTTGCAATAATGTGGTGTAGTTTGAACTTTTTGGTACTTTTCCTCTGGTGCAAATGACTTATAAGTGTCTTTAAATTTGATGACATTTGCATAACAATCACTATGTCACTATCTGTCCCTCTTGTCAGTTCGAAACTTTTGTCCCAAATGCTTTCATGAAGTTGGTAACTCTCCGGAGACACTGCCTGGGTATTCATGGTTGTAAAGGTGTATTGATTTTAACCACATGCTGAACTTCCAGTTTCAGTCTCCTCTTTAAAACTTGCAAAAGAAGGCAGTAGAAAAGGCTGAAATTCCAGCATGGGAAAAAATAATGCTTCCACTATAATGTGAAGCTGCCTAATGTATTCAATTTTGGATTAGGTATTCTGTAAAGATGTGGTGGTTTTGTATAAGACAGTCCATGATTGGTTTTTGCAGAGTCCAATTTGTCATTCATGGTTTAATCTGTTCATTCATCTTGTATTTCTTTCTTTTCTCTTCCTGCTGAAAAATAAACCAACCAGGGAGGAAAGGCATTAAAGGTTTGCTTAAGAAGATCAATTGCACTTCGATGCACTTCCTTTGCTTATTAAATTGAAAGTTCACATTTTATCAGTTTGACATATGCATAAAAATGAGGTATTTGAAAAAAGAAACAAACCCCCCAAAAACTCATAGAAGCATCACTAGTTTTTTCTGATTACTACACGAAGGTAGACAAAAAGTAGCAATAACAATTTTTTCTAGTGACAGAATATGTGGCAGATTAATGATTGTTATTTAAATCTGCTTTTTAGTTCATTTTGCTTCAGGACATAAGTTAATAGGATATCGATGGCATTTGAACTTAGAACTACATGTTCTGTAAAAAAAAACTGTGCAAAATTTAATAGGTCACTATGCCACATGATCTCTGTACCCTCAAAATGTGGGTATGTTTCCTGAGAACTGTTCTAGAAAATAGAAATATCTAAAAAAGACACATGCACTACTGCATACTTTTTCCCCTGTCCAGAGATTAATTTTCACTCTCGTATTTACAGAAACTATGCCTCAGGTTCTGTAAGGACTTAAGCATAACAATACGTTTGGTTACAGCATTGCTTTGGTAGAATTTAAGGGGGTTTAATTTATTTTTCAAGCAGATCAGTTCATTAAAAATATATTTCTATTTAGCCAATCACAGTCTCGAGATAGTAGCTAATTAGTTAGTTGGTCCAGTTCTGTTTGGTAAAGACTAAGACTTAAAAAACCAACCAACCTAGCTCAAAATATATAGTCTTATATAATAAAAAGCTGTATTCCAGTTAGTAATAAAAGATTTGATCACAGTACCTTCATTTGCAGAAAATATCCTCCCTCTGGCGGTTAATACAGAGAATAAAAATACTACTTGTTTATATTTTGTATGTTTTGAACTCTTTGTGTCTGTTCTGAGCA
>VXAU01004193.1:175082-199394 GCA_013399695.1 Formicarius rufipectus | reverse complement strand
AAAAAAAAAAAAAAAAAGATATGTCAAAGATCATTTTTGAAGCATGAACAAATATACCTTCAACATTAAATGAATGTCCTGTAATTAATAAGGTCACATTGTAAGTTGTAGCCGATTCAAGTTCCTTTTTGTGCTCCAAAAGGACTGTAATTTTACAATGAGACGATGTTTATCCAGTAATTTCTGCAGGGGTTTCCATGTACCTAAATAAATTGAACGAGAAGAGCACCAGCAGAGTTAAGCAGAGGCTCAGCATTCATAAAAGGTGCTCTGAAGTGTCAGTATGCTCAGTCAAATGCAATAGATGTTGTTTTCTGAAAGACATAATTATACCAAGACTGTAAGTGGAGGCATTAGAGCATCAAGGTTTCAGCAGTTTCTCAGCACTGAGCATCAAGTTGATTTTCACAGCAAACATGCAAAAGAAGTGTACACTAGTAAATTCAGGGGGATTTACAGAGTGTAAGATGTAGTTAAACATCTACCTCTGTTCTCACAATTTGCTTACTTGTCAAGTCACAGACTAAGGATGTTTGCTGGGCCTCTACCTCCTGTTTCTTCATGTGGTACCTAGAATGGAAGACAGCCTGGGGCATGGCATTTGCCACAGAGGAAAAGGAATGTAATCAGCAGAAATAAAGTCTCTGGCAGCAGCTTAGTACTGTGCACATGTGTGAGCAATTCAGCATGCCCCCAGGCGCACTCATCAGAAAATTCTATGTAAAGTCCCATCCAGAAATTCCTATCTGCATAATGTCCTTCTAGGCATGAATTTCTCATGTTACGCTTCTGTTAACTTAAAGGTCTGTATCTTATAATCAGTATAATTTACACTGTTATCATCAAGCAGTTATAGATAAGTGTTTAATGTTCAAACAACTTTACCTAAACTATTACAACTTTGAAAAATTTCACTGATTTAAGTAGTCACCATTGCAGTGAAGATCTCAGTGCATCTGGTCTTAGAGAAACATTGTAACTTTTCAAGGTAATTATTACATATTTTCTCACAGCTTAAACTACTTTTCAAATTTAATATAAATTTAATATAAAACCACCATCATTAAAATAGATATCTGCTGTCTTCTCTTAGAATACATGCCAGCATACTGCTCATTCGTAACTGTTAGATTGCTTTTAATTACTAAAATAGAGAATCACTATATTTTATAATTGAGAAGACGTGATGGTGTCCAGAGTAGTTTCTATCAAAAACTGCAATAGTTATGGAAAATCACACTTAGGGTAGCTTTCTCTTTGATTGTATTTTAAAATTTCTAAACGTGTTTTGTTTTGATTAGCTTATTTAGGTGGTGTGTTACTCTGATCCCAAGTGTTCAACACCTAATGCTGAAACCTGAACATAAAAAATGTCTGGGTTAACCTTCTCCAAGGTCAGAGTGTAGACTGAGTGGAGAGTGACATGGACCTTCAGTTTAATGCTTCATGCAAAGGTTAACCTTTCCCTTCTGTAATTCTTTGTTTTTCTATTTCACTATCAGGTAACCAAGACTGATCATTTTTCTTCTGGACTGTAACCTGTATCCACCTGCTGTTAGGTGAAGATAGACACACGATACTCTCACTCTTTCTTCAGATTTGTCCACCTGTAATCACAGCTTTGGATGTGACACAACTTTCAGCAATGCTACTCTTACTCTTAAAGACTGTCAGTTCTCTGCTTCATCTGTGTCTAATACTGTACTTTCTATGTGATGTGAACCCAGCACCCTACAGGGTGAAGTGTGAGTGAAGTGAAAGCTATAGTCATGCAACAGATCCTACACCTAGCGTGTGAATCACAGCAAGTAGTGGTACTTACCTCCTAAAGTGCTAAAATGTGTATAGAATTGTTCTTTGGGTGGCTGAAGAGCCTTAGTTTCCTATATTTTGTTGTGCCTTGTGCTTTGAAATGTTACTCACAAGTTTCGTGTCTTCTCTCTCAACCAGAGAAGAAATGATGATATCCTGTGAAAAGGGTAAGAGCTTGCAGTCAGTTGCCTAATGTGGGTCCTGGAGGGACCAAAGAGTCTGTGGGATGGCTATTGGAGCGGTCAGAAGGTCTCAGTCAGCTTCCAGAGAGATTTTGGGATCTGGGGGTTGATTGTGAGACTGTTTGTGCATGTGTGCATGAGGCAGGGATGGCTAGGGCATTCCTCCTGGGGAAGTACCAGAGTTTGACCCCAGCTGCTCAGGGGATTCATGTATGTGTGTGCCTCTGCTGCTGTATGCAAAGATATCTGGTCCCTACCAGAGTGAGGTTGTAGCCTTGTGGGCTTCTATGTGCAAGTGCCAGCCACTGGGGAAACTGGGATCCAGGGTCTGGTACTATGCAGACTGAGTGTCTGAATCCAGCTGTTGGAGAGATCTACATTGTATGTGTTTATACATGTTTTCCCAATAATGGACTCCCATCTTGCTCAGCCAGAAAGTGGAGAGGGATCAATCCATTGGCACTGTTTGTGTTCATGTGAGGGCTGCATTTTCTGTTTGTGTTTGTCTGTGCTGCCAGCTGTGTGTATATATATATATATGCACGGTGTGCATGTGTTTCTATTGGGAGCACATGCTCAGTCTTGCTGCTGGGTGGACCTGGGGATAAGTAGCAGAAGCTTCACTTCTATCAGGCTATGGGATTTGGCAACTACTAACAGACATTAAATAAATCTGACATATGTGGCAGAAAAGTATGAATGTGTCAGTGTGAAAATTTCAGGCTCTTCTTTTTCCTTTACCTATGTGTTAGATGCAAGCAATGAATCTGACATCCTCCACCTGAAAGACTGAGAGTATCACATTTGAGAAATCTCTAGGTTCTGATCAGAGACTGTGACTCATGTGATTGCTTGTCACAGCATTAGGATGCACCTCGAGCAAGTCCAGTGACAGAAGCTGGGTCTGACTGCAATCAGGCCAGAGTACCAAAGGCTCACATGAACCCAGACCTTGGCCTTTTTACCACTGCTAGAATGTGTGACCATGAGAGTGTCATCCTCTACACTGAGAGTAAATGAGGTAAAGGTACTGCAGTATTAGGTTCTATTGAGACATTTTACTTGTGTAAGTTGCTTTGTTTTGCAGTGGAATTATTTGAAATTGTAATGATGCAAGAGGTATATGCCTGCCAATAGGATTACGCACAATGATATTCAGATTAATGTATTTCACCAGGGTGTTAGAAGTAAAGTCTCCTAATGAGATGCTCATGCATCTGCTGCTTTTTCTGTCTGCTTGAGTGTACTGTGCTACGGAATCAGGCTCAGTCTTAACAGAAAACACAGATTTTGTTTCCTGCCTACATTCACACTCTCAATTCATGGGAATCCAGCAGGTTGAAAGAAGGAGATTCAGGGACTTGTATATTAAGGTTAGATTGAGATTTCTGTAAAATATACCTGCTGCATTGGTCTTAGGAGACTAAAGGTGCAGTGATGCATTATTCTGGCATGAAGTTATGGTGTATGCTGCAAAAAGTTTAAAGAGATACTGCCACATCCCCTTCTCCAAGCTACTTTTAGCAAAGAGAAGCAAAAAATACCTATGTGAATACTATCTCAAATCCTTGCCATTTTATTATCCTCATCATATTAGAATTTCTTTGATTTTTCTTTAGTGCCAGCGCATGCTTTGTAACTCATACAAAGGATCAAAAATAAAATTAACCTAAATATATAAAAGATGAGTAAATCAAGGATAACCACTGAAAATAAAACCAAAATAAAAAATACTAATTCATAGACTTTTAAATAACTGTTATGTTTTGTGTTAATTCAGCTTTATAAGCCTGGTAGATTAAAAAACCATGGTATATAAATACAGAAAATCAATGCTGTAGTAGAAAGAGAGTAGAACCATCTGCCTGCTTACTGCTGTGAAATGGGTAACTGGAACCTAAGTACTTTGAAGTGAGTTATTCTCCTGAGCTGCAGTAGCATTTCATGATACTTTTTTAGATGGACCAAAAATAATGCGATGGGGTTTTTTGTTTGGTTTGTTTTGGGTTTTTTTGTTTGTTTCTTTGTTTGTTTTGGTTTTGTTTGGTTTTTTGTTTGTTTTGTTTGTTTTTATGCTGGGATCTCATCTTCTTTGGATAGTGAATTTGTGTTTCTAGGAGAAATGCAGGGGAAAAAAATCAAAATATTTCAAATTTCCAGTCCAAGGTCCAATTAACTAATCATTCATTCAGATAGGAAATACCATCATACCTCATTCATTACATGTCAAGTAAATAATTACCATTTTAAGGAAAAAAAGGTTCTCTTTCTTTAATCACAAATGTTTATAGACAAACTTCTCTTAAAAAAAGGTAACTGTGAGAGCTTAGATCTGTCATCATTGCTCTGTGCCATTGCTTCCAAGTTAAGGACACCTAATACTGGCCTAAAGTAGATCAGGGTTGGTTATGTAAAATTATGCCACATCATCTAACTCTAGTCTTCTGCAACAGCAGAGATCTGTATGTGAGATGGTTGTCCACACTCCCTTTTTAGTCAGAGGAGATTAAGAACATTTTAGGGGGTGATTCATCTGGTCTGTTTTAGATGTCAGCCTTAGAGGAGATGAATCACAATTTGGAAGTACTTATTTGTTAGCAGTGACTATAAAGGGAGTTTAGATAATCAGCTCAGATGGGGATGTCTCCGTTGTAAATGCTCAAAGTTTGGGGCAATGAAGCCCACTACTAGTTTGGTAAATAGTAGTATCTTCCTTCCTGAATGGCCCTATGGAATTCAAGGGTAAAACACAAAACAAAAGGACTAATTTGCAGATCCTTTATTGCTTCAGAATTTACAGGAGCTATATAAACTTTAAATAAGTATACAAAATCTTCAAAAAGTAGCAGAGAAAAAAATCTATGTGGAGTTTCAGGGAAACTGTGGGGAAATCATGGTAAGCAAACAAATAGTTCTCCTGAAAGTGGAATTAATGAAGCTTATGTTCCTATGGATTTGTGTTTCATGGTTGATTTATTTTGTAAGTGAATTTTAATAAGGCTGCTGTTGAAAGTCTCTTCTTATTAGACATCCAAGATTCTGAAGAGGCGAGAACCATTATGACTACCTCAATAAGAGGAAAAACTCCACTGAGAAGACATGCAGTTTTGACTCTGGAGCAACCATGTAGGAAAAAACCCTTGCCTGAAAAGTTAATGCTCTGGTGCCTAGCAAGACATACATGTTTTTCCCTTACTTTGGTTTTGTTCGCATGTTGGTGGAATCTCTCTTCCTCACCTAGACACCTAGTAATATGAAATGTCTGGGGATTTTGAGACCTCTCCTGCTGTGAAGTTTAACTAAAATTTTCCATCAGATATTCATCAAAAATAATTGGCATAAACTAACAAACAGATCCAGGGTTTTGCACTGATGCACCTGTGCATTTACATAGGAAATCAAGGGAAAATATATGGGAGCTATTTGTTTAGGCTTAGGTTCCTAAGATCCTTTCATAAATCTGATTCCTAAGGACTTCAGGTTTTACATCTTATTTAAAGATCCCCTCCAGTCATTTTATGTCCCCTAATAACATTCTGAGGTCAACAGTTCAGCATGAAAAAAGCAAAGAGCCAACTGCTGCATTTTAGGTGTCTCATATCAAAGTTGTCAAATGACCTGACTCAAGATGTTTATCCATGAAAGTATTTAACCACTTGATATTACAAAAGTCTGGGGGATAATGTTTCTTTCATTATCACTTTGTTCTCAAATTACACTACTTTTACAGCCCAACTTCTATTGCTTCTGCTCATGAGCATTCAGATATATATTTAAAGTTTGGGGGTTTTTTTAATATTTACAAGCTATTTTCACAGTATCTTATTTCTTTAACTGCTGGAGTACAGACATGGATCCATTTTGTCATGGTTTATTCAATGTTTCTGGGAAAACAGGCTGAATGTATTTTTTTTTCTTCCCTTCACAGCATCTTGTTCTCCTGTTTCTTTATTAGGGAAATAACATGTGGTAGCTGTGATAGCCTAATTACTGGCATAAATTCAGAATGAAGCTGTTATTCCACACTGCAACTCTCAGCCTTTGTCAGACTCTATGACTGCCTATGTGATAGACTCCAAACCACAGGAAATTTCAGGCATCTGTCTGTGTATTTAGGTACTTTCACTACCTGCTTCACTAAGGTAGCAGAGTGCTTAGACTGAAGCAGCAGGGCAAGGAACAGCCTTGCTTTAGCCTGACTGTTCTCTTATGTTGCACAGAAAGGAAATAATTTTTGAACAAGAAAGAAGTCTGAGTCCTGCAAAAACAGGAAAGCTAGTGGCAAAGTAAACAATTGCTCTCAAAGCTATGCCACTATAAAGTGTTATAAATACAGTTGATTTGCAGGTACTATATTATAATAGTGTGCAGGAGTGCCACATTGTGATCTTCCAGGCTTTAGGCTTATTCTTTGATCTTATGCAAAATAAGAGGAGGACCTATGGTATTTGGAAGAAAAGTCACTTTACACATATTGCTGTAAATAATAGGATATATGTCTCTGGTGACATGGTCAAAGAATAAAATCAATTTCAACAAATAAAACTCAGTGCTTCACAGTTTAAACCCTCTTAGCTATAATGGTCCATACTTATTCCACATCAATCAAAACATCAAAATAAAAAATATAAAAAAGAAAAGCAAGTGCACACAGACTGAAGAAAGAAATATCTTCTATAAGTGCTACCTACAAGCTACTATTTCCCCTGTCTGTTTCTTCATGGGGACCATATTATTTTTACATAAGTGTAAAAATCAGTAAAGAATGATTAATATTTTTTCATGCATTTCTTATGGAGTATTGAGTTTGTTCTGGAATTTGTTTTGTGTTCTACCTTCAGAGTTCATTAGCTGTTGCCTTCTTTGACACCAGAACTCTGTGCTTTTAGTTTCCACTGAAACCCTTGTAATAGAATTTACTGAAATACAATTATTGGGTTCTTGGTTTATGGACCAAGACTGGCACCTTCTGGTGAATAAATTTAAGTTCACTACAGAAATATGATACCCTAGTGGACTGTGCTTTTCACAGGTTGCTATTTGTATTATTCCAGTATCCTAGATATGTTTTCCCTACTGATTTTAAATACATAAAATCACAGTATTTCACAATACATGTACATGAGTACATTCACATATAGACACATGAGTATATATCTGAAAGTTTATCACTTTATTAATTAATGGTCAACAGATTGAACAAAATATTCCATATATATAGATTTTTGATTCTGAGACTAGCAAACTGGCTAATATGCTGGATATTTAAAATATAATGTTAGTTATTAGAGCTTATGGAACAACAGAAACAGGATTTAAACTTGAAAAATACAGTTAGTGAAAAGGTGCATTTTTACCATTACGTTCTCAGATTATACAGATATGTTTGCAAAAGGTCAATTATTGGTCATTGGGGATGACAAATCAGAGCATATTTTGCATACATTTTGGATTTGTTTCTTTGAATTGATGGCACAATTAGAGACACTTGTGTCACAGGTTCTTAGCCCCCAGCAGATCCCAAGATAAACTCTGGTATTTAGCTGTTCACACCAAAATAACCCATAAAATCTCCATGACAGCAAAGAGAATTTCTTCTGTAGAGTTATTTTGATGGATTTTTAATATATAAGTTATAAATGTCACAAGTAGGAAAAGAATAAACTTCTCTTGTTTTGGGGTCAGGCAGACTAGCTTTTCATGTTCAGTAGCCATTGAAAATGGGAGCAAGACACAGATCTAGTCTCCTTGAAAAGTTATACGTGTTGTCTAGCACAAGCAGTGTTCTAACATTTCAGGCAGAGATTGATTTGTGCCCTCTAATCCACCCCTACTGAGCTATACTATAGGCAGAAGATGGCTTGCAATAAAAATAGAATGTTTGGGGATTGTTTAAAGGATTCTGAAGTATACTTGATTTGCCACCCTTTGTTTTTGGGGTATTTTTTGTTGTTGTTTTTTTGGGTGTTTTGTTTTTGGTTTTTGGTTTTGGTTTAGTTTGGTTTGGTTTGGTTTTTTGTGGGATTGATATTGCTGCATGACCTAGTATGCTGGAGAAGACCCACAGGTTATGTCTATTCATGAATTTTCTAATCAAATTAGGGTTTTTTAAATCATAGATTTAACTTAGTACTAATATATTTAAGAAAGCCTAAAAAGTACAGTTGTGTAAGATAGTAGTCATGGAACCTGGCTCATTGAGTTTCTTCTACTCTGAATTTTATCCTTTCCCCAAGCACCAGCATGAGCCTTAAAGGTGATCTGTATTATCCCAGTTCTGAAAATTATGTCACTCTCCAAATCTATTTTGTTTTTATCCTACCTTAGTCCCTATTCTATTATTGTTTTTAAACATCTAGGTAGTTACTTGCACAATGAAAAAGTCCAAAAAATTCTTTCACATAAATCAAGAAACAGCCATCACTTTGATGATTGCAAACCCAATTAATCAGTCTAAATGGCTTCATGCCCCATTTTCTTATCCCTTCTGTCACTGAGTCCCATCAGATTTCTGCTGAGCTGAATCCCATGCTCACTCAGGTGCTCACTCCTAGCATCTTACGTTCCTGCTGTGCCTGCTCTCCACATCTCTTCCTAACCAGGTCAGAATAGAGAGATAAAGAAAACAGTACACCAGTTTGTAGTTTTGCAGTCTCAGACAGTACCTGGCTGGATGCCATTCACATCAAGAATAAGGCAACTTGCTGCCCTTGAAATAACAGAGTGAAAGCTGCCAACCAATTGTGCTTGATGGGACATTATCACTGGATAAATTGTTTCCCTACAGCAGCACAATTCACTTTTAGGATTTACTGCAGATAACTATAATGGGAAGGTTGTGATAGTAAAAAGTAAAAAGATCCTCATACTTCTAATTTGAAATATTTCGATTTTACTAACATAAAAATGCTTGATAGAGATCATACCTTGGAGCATGCAATCTATTTCAATGTCAAGAACTCTAGTAAAATCAAACCATATCTCAAGAGGTGATTAGCTGGGAGATACAGTTTTGTTCACTCCCTTCTGTACTACTGTTTAAATGCTGTATTATTACTGTTTTGAATTAGTATATCATTATTATATCATTACAAAGAAGGCATAATTTTATTCTAAAACCATAACTGAGTTGTTTGTTGGGGTTTTTTTAATATTTCATTAAGGGGCCATCCAGGACTTAAAAATAAATGTCTCCAGAGAGATTTAATGTTGTTAGAAGGTGAAATAACAGTGATTGATAAGCTTTGTTTGCTACACAGATATTGCTTAAGAACCTTCTGCCACACCTGCAGCATGAAAAGAAGTTGGTTTATATTTCTGCAAGCAACAGTCAAACACAATCCCAGGCAAGTTGTTAAGTATTTTTCATAACCAGTTAACATCTGCTTTCCTACTTAAATATTTTAACATTCATTATGATGAAAGTAGGATGTTTTCAAGGGCAGTATCTGTTTTGAATATTTCAGACAGTTAATACACATGTCACAAAACTCTGGCTGCTGTGTAATATCACAATTCTTTTTTAAGCTATTAAAGGAAATAGAATTTGTTACAGGTATTTCCTCCTTAATTCTGCCACACAGGTAAGAATCCATTTACAGCCACATAGGACATTGCACAGGGGCTGTGTCCATGCTACTATTCCAGATATCTAGAATGAGAAAAAAAAATAAAAATACTTGCTCTTCTGAGGTAAAGACTAGTGAGCACTGAAATGACAGGGGAAGATAAAGGAAAAGGGACTTGCTGTTGAGAATTTTGATGCTGTAAAAGTATTGCCAGCCCTGAAGACTGCAGTTCTCTGCCTGCAAAACAAATATAGCAGACAACCCTAGCATATGTTTTTCACATGCTTCCTTAGAGAATATACACACTGGAGACAGTAGGAGAGCTGTCCTTATGTGAGGTAACACATGCCGGTGCACAGGGTGTGGGACTGACAGACCTGAAGCTGATCCTCAGTTGATGTAAGTTATTGCAAATCCCTTATACCTTTTCTGTCTCCATGGAACTACATGAATGTACAGTGCTTGTAATCCAAGAGACGTAATTTTTTTTCCTGGAAATACTTTTGAACTGTTGTATGTGAATTTAGATAGTTCAGTTTTCTATCTAGAAGGAAGATACAGTATTGCTTTTCAAAATACGAAAATATATAAAAGGAACTGTGGGAGAAAGAGATTAACATTGCTTGCTAAAGTAAATGCATTCCAGCCCTGAGTATCTGACATTTTTGTTATCAAGGAAAACTTAGAGATGCAAAGTGAACTTACTTGTACTCCCCTCACGTGATGGAGTGGAACCTAATGGAACCTCGGTTACTGCACCACACTGAGCATGCCCTGCCATTCCCTTTTCCATTCCTACCACTCTATTTGCCTATCCAGGAGCTGCAGAAACCAAGTATCTGTCATAGTTTTGGGAAATATTTTGTGAGTAGTAAGTAGGGAGTCTGGGACAGATGTTTTGTCCTCGACAAAATATCTTTTTACAGTTCTTTGCAATTATCAGAAGTGGTTTGATGGCTCAGTTAGTCCTCCTTCAAAACCATGTTTTTATTTTGCAAAGTACATCTTTATGACTCACAGTCAGATGCCTTCTACATGACAGCTCTGTGACTGTTATGGAAAAGTGATGAAGAAAATTTCATTTAAATAGTTACAGTATAGATTTTGCAAAACCCTGAGATAATTATCTCCAAAAATCTATGCAGAGAATATTTGTTACAGTGGAAAGGTGAGGATATGTTATGTGCAGAAACAGAGAATTTAGATGGTTTAACATGCTTCTGCTCCAGGATTTTAGAGTTGCTTTTATGACAATAAAAACACAAAAGCTAATAAATAGTTGTCAATATCTAAAAAAAAAAAAAAACAAANAAAAACAAAAAAACAAAAAAAAAAGTTGTAAAATCTAAAAAAAAAAAAAAAAAAAAAACAAAAAAAAACCACCCAAAACCCGCTTTAATTCAAACAATAGATTCTGATTAGCTTGTTTTCAGAGGTAATTTTACAGACTGATACACAACAGTTACTTATTTATGTCACCATATTTTACAATATAAATATGAATGATGTGATTCTTAAACCATTCAACCTATTTCTTTGTCAGACTCTTCTCCATTGTCTATACTCAAGCATTTTTCCTCTTTCATTTAAATTTTCCATGTTATAGAGCTCCTATTGCTTCTTCTGTGAGATTATTCTCAAAGAAAATGAATCTCACTGTCAAGAACTCTTTGATATTTGCTTTCATAATTTTGTCCCTCTGTCAGAAGTGGCTCCTCTTTTTATAAGGCTATAGAATTTGACTGTGCTCCTGGTTGACTGAACTCTTCAGTAACAGTCTGCTAGCACATTCCCTGCTAGCTACTCTTTGCCAAGCTATAGCACTTAGCCTTTCTAGTTCCTCACTGTTAGTATTCCCCTCACTGAATATTTTTGGGTCTGGATGTATTTTGTGGTAATTCGGTGCTTGAGAGATGTCCACTAATACAGATATTGCACTATGTATCTATTTTACAATATATACCAAAAGTCCCAAAACAAGGAAATTTTTAGCATCTTCTGATATTTCTCTGCCTATGAGGGCTGTTGTTCCTCAGACCTGTACCTATCTTAGTGGTCTCCATTACTCCAGGGATTTTCCTGACACTACAGTTCCTAGGCACCTCCCCTCTGTATCTTGAATTATATTATCTCCAAAGTTACTAATTTGAGCCTCTCTGCTTCTAATGCTTACTGACTTTTTGCATTTTCTCTTGTTATCAATGATCACATTCCCAGCAACATCTTTATTTTTCCCCTTACTTGTTGTCTTTCTTTCATTAATCAGATAGCTTCTGCTATCCCTGAATTTTGTCCAAGATGACAATCTTTACCAAGTGTATTATTTTGATAATTTATTGCATTTTTTTCTATTATGCATATTTTTTTAATTGGCACTTTGAAAACCAAGTATAATTTCTCTCCACATATTTTCTTTAAAAAACATTTTGTTTATTCAATGTTGACACATTATTTTCCAGAGGCTAGAAAGTGTGATTTCAGTTGGGAGAGGGGGAACACTCTTTCTGCAATGCCAGCAGTCAACCACACATGCTGTACCCAGGTTCTCTTGGTACACAGAATTAGTTTTGAGGTTTCAGGGAGTGGAGGTGAGACAAGTAATTATCAGTACTTAGTCATTCACCCTTAGGAACATTCCAAGAACAAGATATGATTGTGAACTAAGTAAAAATAACAGGAATATTTATTGATAATATACCAAGCATTATTTTTTCTGTAAATGATATACCATTGAATAATAAAATCATTATCCATAATTCTTTAATACACTACAGAATGAAGATCTTCAAGGAAAAATTGAATTGCACAGCAATTCATGTAGATTAGATCTGCTTGCTAACACAGTTATTCTGAATTTATGGATAAAGTTGAGTATTTTTATATTTTTATCAGGCCTGGTGTGATGTAAAGAGGGTGTGAAAAGAATTTTCACAGCATCTGAAATCTGGAATAGTTAAGACATAGAAAAAGCTTGGAGCATTTTAAATCACTAAGTACCAACATGTGATCATTGTTAATATTGTCTACATGAAGCCACCTGCTTATTAACAGCAGCAGAGTCTGTCCCTTCTCAGTGCCTGTGAAAGTCAACGGACACATCCTCTACTGGGTCAGTCATCCTGGTTTCAGGGAAGTCTGTGGAGCCATGTGTGGAAGATCAGATTTGTATCTCATTAGATCATTTAATTATTGTGTCAGATAATCAACCATTTTGTCTGTGTGTCGGGGAGGAGCCATGGTCGTGCCCGCAGCCTCATGGCAGTGCCAGGACACTCATGGTGTGTCACCAACATGACAGCAGCAGCAGGAGCCGCACAGCCAGGTTGTCAGTCAGATGGGGCCCATCTGGGATCCCACCCACAGCACATCCCCTGGAGCCTCTGACTGGACGTAGCACTGCTCATGTGGGCTGGGAGGGATGGAGTGTTCAGGGAACAATATCCCGCCAGGTGGCCGTGGTAGCCAAACCCTATAAACAGAGGCACAGGGCCTCCATGCTGTTCAGTCTTCCGTCACTGGACCTGCCACCATGTACCTCTTGGCAGTAACTATTTTTCTCTCTTTCTTTACTCCTTTCTTTACTTAATCTCTCTTTTCTTCCTTTACCCTTTTCTTTCTCTTGTGAGTAACTTTAAATTGATGAGTGATATTTCACTAGTGTGTGGTATTGGTGTCTGCTGGATGATTTAGTGTAATGCTTCTCCTTGGCTGGTTGTTTCTCCTGTAAACCCTTTTTCCAAAAAAATCTATTTTCTCACTAAATTAAAGTTCTGTTGGGAAGTGCTTGCAGCATGTTGTCTTTATGTGATTCAAGGTATCAAAGAACTAATGGCTTTGCCAGAGTTCTCATAGGTGAAATCTCTTGGAGTCTTAAATGACAGTAAAATGTCCAGCCAAGTGTGTGACTTCAGAACCAGTGTTTTACACCCTGACAGTATATATATATATATATATCCAATTAAAATAGTCCACTTCTTACTGTAATGGACTTTGGATCAATACCACAGTTAACAAGTGAGCACAATATAATTGGAGCCAAAATTTGAAAGAATCATATAATTAAAAAAATATGTTTGATCATAGGTGCATTAGAATTTGGTGGTGATAATTGTAATATATCTAATGGGCCTACATCTTCCTTCACTTCAGTTTACATCACATTAATGGAGATGTAGATGACTTGCTGCTATTTGTATATTGTTGCTCTTTGATCTCCAGGTCAAAAACACAGGGAGGGAAAAGTGGTTACCTAATTTAAATATTGATAAGTTAAGAAACATTTGATTCTGGCCGGAAATTTCAACCAGGTATAGTATCAAATGAATTTGACATTCAGATGAACTCTTTCAACTCACTTAAGACAGAATGGCCAAATACAAATGAACTTCTAGCAACTGCTTTGCCAGTGTAATCAGTCTGCAGTTTTGCCATGGTAGTGCTCTACTTCTTAATCCTTTAGTAGGAAGTAGAAACACAGCCTGCAGCTTTCTGCAACAGAGTCAGTCACTTCAATTTAACTTTAAAAAAAATCTGGCTGGCAGACAGGGAACTGGTCTCCACAGCAGAGATTTTATAACAAAACACAAGTGTCGGGTAAAATTATATCTGGCATCTAGAGTTCTACTACCTTATTCATCCATTCAGACAAATAGATATATTACCTACAATCCCTTCATTAGAGGTTAGTCATCTGCAATACAAAGTAATTTTTCATTTGTTTCATATAGTTTACAGCATCCTTCCACACACTGTGATATTTCTACGCTTTTTATTTCAAAATCCCATTATGAAATGTTTGTTCCATGTTCTTTTTTATTTCTTTGTTAAAGGGGCTCTATTAAAATTATCATAGCTATTCTTTGAACTATAAAAATGCCACCCGACAGAACTGAAACCCTTGATCACTTCCCTCATCTTCTTAAAAACCTGTGCCTAGGTGGTCAAGCTGCACCTCATAAGCTCAGTCACAAACAGGCCCACAGCAGCTTCAAAGAACTGAGATGGTTGCTTGCTTTGCAGTGCACCAAAAGATCTCCACCAGAGACAGGGGGATGTTCAAAATTAATGAAAGAAAATCCAATTAGCAAACAATATGTACATTCTCAGTTCATGGTGGGTTTCATCTCACTAAACTTAGACATTTGAAACTGTACATTCAAATCTAAGATGGCTGCCTATTCTACCTCTGAAGTCAATAGAGAGAAGCAGGCTTCTCACTATAGATAAGAAACAAGCATATCTCTCTCCAGTCATCACATAACAAGAGATTTCTTGTTATGCCAAATAATATCACACAATAGGTGTTTTCTTTTGATTGAAGTAGAAGAATATTCTTTGCTGTTCTTGGCAAGCAGAACTCTGGCGTGAGAACACTAAGAGTAATTTGTTATTCAGGAACAAGTTTGAGAAGAAATATGAGGAGGGGTTTAGAGTAACAGCTAAGAAAAAGCAAATTCCAGTAATAAATACATCTAATTACCATGCTGGGATATAAATATAAAGCAAAAAAAAAATAAAATCTGTAAACTACAGGATTGTAGTAGTTGTACTGTTCATGGAACAACTACCATTAAAATGGTCTCAGCATAGATTCCCCCTACACTTTTGAATATTCAACAGGTTGATAGGTTCTTTACAGACTTCACAGAATCAAGTTCTTTCAGTACTAGAATGCAATGTGCCAGCCTTTCAGTACTTGGCACCAACTTTCACAAAACTGAGCTGTCAGAAGCCCTGCTGCTGCACTGAATCTATGCAAAGAACCTTGGTGAACAGAATAGACACAGCTGTCTCTACTGACACTCTCAGCTTTTTCTACCATCATTTCAGTTCTTTTTGTTCTCACAACAGGCAGGTTGAGTCACATGCTGTTAGAACACTTTCAGGGTTAACATGTTCTCTTTATCCTGTCTGATTACACTCTCAAAAGAATGTGTCAGAGAAACAGAAAGACCAATGGTCAACAACAAAGAACAACCACAGTTTTTCCAACTTTTTGAAGGAGCAATAAATAGAAAACAGCAAAAATGTCAGGTGTGGCCCAGCTCTATATATACTAGCAAATGTAGCTCAAATTAGGGAGAAAAAAAAAATAAAAATTAAGGCTGTATATGTCTGGGCAGTGGCCCTGGCCCTGCTCAGCCGGGGAGGCAGAGAAGTCAGGAATTAAGTTGAGACCAGGAAGAATGGATGGCAAGGGAAAAGACATTTTAAGATTTGTTCTTGCTTTCATTAACCTACTCTTACTTGACTGTCAATAAATGAAAATAATTTTCCTCAGGTCAAGTTTGTTCTGCCCATGATGGTAACTACTGAGTGATCTCCCTGTCCTTATCTTGACCAACAATCTTTTTGTCATGTTTAGTTACTCTGTCTAGTTGAAGAGGGGAGGGATAAAGTGGCTTGGTGGGGACATTCAGCCAGGTTCAACCTACCCTCTTATGGGAGCCCTCTCCTCTACAGAGGTATTCTGGACAGTTCCAATCTGGTGCTAACTGAAGCATCTCTCAGAACATTCTACAATGGTCAACCTTTAGATTAAGATGTGGGCAGAATAGTGCAAGATAGCTTATCTGTAAACCACAAAAGCCTAACCACTTGCCAGAGGCATATTTGAACAGCAAGCATTTAATCTACTTCAACTACTAACTGTTCATAATAGACTATGAGAGAAGGAAAATATTTGATCCCCTATCATCACTACAAGGCTTTACCAATTTATCTAAGCTCTCTGGGATTTTCTTGAAGCTACGGTGAATACTGTCAAAGGACCTCCATGTCTTTCACTAGGAACTGACATAGCATAAATGCCTCCAGAGAAATGAGTATATTAGGAAGCTAAGTCTGGATCTTGCTCAGTGTTTGCTTGCATTTGACACTACCAAAGACTGCCTCAGTCATAATCGTGGCCAATATCTAGGAAGAAAAATAATAAGATACAATCTGAATAAGACAACCATTCATGACCTCAACATTGAGATAAGAAAGAAGACCATGATACTAAGGTGTACCTAGTGCAACAGGCCACTTTAACCCATGCTGTAGCAAGTGAATGATGTTGTAGCAGTGGTTCCATAGTACAGCCTTCTCTCAAGCATTATCAGATGATGCAACCGCACAGGTATGTACTTGATCTGACAACTTCAGTACTTATCAGAATAATTACACAATTATCACATAAGCAGTCTCAGAGTACCAGGGGACCATTTCTGTTCCCATCAGTAGCATGCCACTTTTTAATAGGTTTTACCTTAAAAGTTATATTTCTTGTTTAATTCACTGGTATCTTCAAGTCTTTTCTTTTATCTTTTTCTAGTCTTTCTCTGGCATTAACTTGTCAGGTAAACTTTATTTATGTCTTCCTTCTCTCCCATATTTCATGGTCTGTCTCATCTTTCCTCTTTTTCTCCATCTAAAATATGTTTCTCTTACTTCCCCCTTTCACCATTCCCTCAGCAAAACACCTTGATGAACTAATATGACATCAAGAGGGTATCACTTAGTTTATGGGTTTGTGATGTTTTATATCTTCCTCCACCTCTGTATTTGTTTCATCATGTTTAGATCATAGAATCCTTGAGGTTGGAAGAGGCCTTTCAGCTCACCCAACCATAAACCTAACACTGCCAAGTCCACCAACAATACGCTCTTGGGACAGGGACTTCCCAAATTTTCTCTGTGCTTGCTTTACAGAAGCTCTGTTCTCCACTCATTTTACATGGTAAAAGTTTATGAACAAAAAATAATGTTATTGGGAAGTTTGGGTCTGAAGAAAATATAGAAAAGCCTACCAGCTACACAGATTCAGTTCTGTCATCTATCACACATATCTGTTTCCATATGACGAAGCTACAAAGTCAGGAAAAGTACCTATTTCACAAAATATGTCAGTCCACACACTGTTAAAACTGTTTTTCTTAAGATGGATGGCAGTGTTATTACAAAAAGCCAAAGGAGATCTCAGTCACATAGCATGGCAGGTATTCAAATAACTTACAAGAAACAGGTGTGAGACTTCAAAAACAAGAAAAACAGCATTTAATTTCACCCACCATTTATTAAATTATTAACAGGAAAAAATGTATGCACTTAGTAGAGCAGGAATTCCGGTGAGTTCAACAAAAAGGTGAAGGATGTTGGTTGAATTAGAATCAGCAGGGGTTTACTGACACACAGGAAATCACCGTACTCAAGAAATAGAAATTACAAATACAAGCTAAAGGACATATCTGTCGAGAGTTCATTAAGTTATTCGATTTAAAAAGTGGTCTGCTTTGTTTCTGCCTCTTCACCAGTAGGTAACAAGAAGTGGTAAGGAATCCACAGTGGTGCTAGAGTTGCAAACTGTATTAATAATTTGTAGCCAGATGCCATCAGTGGAAGGAAGTAGGAACCTGCTTCAACAAGTCTATGTTTTTCCTGTTCTGAAGACTCCAGTACTGAATACCGCACTCCAGGTAGACTTTCACAAGGGCAAAGTAGAGGGATACAATAAGCTCCCTTTACCTTCTGGCCACATTTCTTTTGATACAGCCCAGGCTATGGCTTTATGGGATGAGTGCACATCGCTGGATCATGTTCAGCCTTTCATCCACCAGTACCCAAAAGTCCTTCTCCTCAGGGCTGCTTTCAATCTCTTCACCCCTCAGACTGCGGAGATACTGGGGGATATAATTTCATATTTGAAGTAACATGGCATATAAAGATATGAGTGAATCCAAAATATTCCTCTGATTTAGCCCAGGAGATATTTCAACATAAGATGCTCTTTAAAGCTCTCTGATTTAAAATGAGAGCAATGACAGAATTAGTTTTCTTTCTGTTGATATATATAAGCCATGGTTGGTATTGTTGAAAGGCATATGTGGAGTCAAGAAGCAGTGCAGTTGTAGTCACTGATGAATGCAAGATGCCTGAGGCAAATAAGAGCCTTGGTGCATGTTCTTTTGGGATACACCAAAGCAGAGGTGTTAGAATGTGCCTGAAGGTGAAATCAAAGGAGGTGGGAAGCAGAAGAAATGCCACATATCTGGACTGGCAATAAAATATACTATTGTTACCATTCACGAGATAAAATAAACTAGTAAGTTCTTTAGATAGCACTTAACAGTGAAATGTCTTTCTACATTAATTCAAACATGGTAAGTCTTAATTTATCAGTATCTACATGTACCTTCTTGAAAGAAAAGGAAAAAAAATCAAGCCTGCTAATGTCATTATAACTAGCACATGTGAGTGCATGATTAAAGCACACAAGAGAAACATACCTATCAGAAATGAAAGCCTGAGAGACATACATTAGTGATGTCTAATAAGGGATTCAGACATCTGGAGATACCTGATAAAATCTCATTATTTGAGTATTACACAGTCTCAAAGCAATAGCTCTACTCTGTATGAAATTCTTGCTTTTTTTATCTGTATTTAGCAGCAAATACTCATCTATCTGTGATTTCACATGTTTCTTATTTAATAGGCCTGACTTAAAATAAGCATGACCAAAAGACACAAGGGTCCTCTTTCAAGTCGGTGAGTTAATCTTCTTGGTTCAAAATTATTGACCTGAAAGGCAGATTCATCTTATACTTACAGAAATAAAAGTATTCTGCTATTATTTTTTTTCTACTAGTAGTGTCACACAATCCCTGAAGTGGCACTGACATCAGACATTTCTTTCTCTCCATTTCTCTACAGGTCAAGGTTTTCTCTGCTATAAAATGTAATTACTTAAAAATAAGTCCAAGAAAGAATATATTCACTTGTGCAATTCACATTCACCATAATTGCTGATCCCTTCCTTGGCCACAAGCATTTTCAGCCTCTCCTCTGAGGAAAGAAGGATAAATAAATCCAAAAATCTGTAAGGTGAATTTAAAATTACATTTGAGTTAATGAATTTCAAATCTGATCTTGATGGATGAAAGCTTGAACAGGAGCCAGCAATGTGCAATTGCAGCCCAGAAAGTCTGCCCTATCCCAGACTGCATCAAAGGCAGCATGACAAGAATATTCTGCCCCCCAACTCTACCCTTGCAAAAGTCCACCTGAAGTACTGAATCCATCTCTGGGATTCTCAATAGAGGAAGGACATTGACTTGTTAGGGCAGTCCAGAGAAGGGCCACAGAAATAATTGGAGAGATGAAACATCTCTGCTATGAAGAAAGGCTGAGATGTGGGGTTATTTAGCCTGCAGGAGAAAGGCTCTAGGGAGACCTTATTCCTTAAAAAAGGGACTTACAGGAAAGATGAAGAAAGTTGAAGTAATGGGTGCTTATAAAAAAGAGAGAGACTATTTACCAGTCTGTAGAGGCAGGACAAGGAGCAATGGCTTTAAATTGAAAGAGAATAGGTTGAGACTAGTGACCTGGTTCTGGCCAGGATAGGGTTAATATCTTGCAGTAGCCAGGATGGCACAGGACCAGGACCCAGACCTTATTCTATGTCACCTCATGTCATTGCCAGGAGCAGAGGGAAGAGGGTTTCTTCCAAGGAGAAGGGGTTCCTTCTCGCTGAGCAAGGGTGGAAGTGGCATGGAGTGGTTTGGGTAATGCTGAATCCAAACCAGGGAGCCATGGGGTGACACTGATCCAGAGCCAGAGGAAATGGTGGGGCTGCAGTTGAGTATTGTTGATTGTCAGGATTGTCAGGGGGTTCCATGTTGAGCAATAACATTTCTTTTTTTTTCTACCCTCTGCCTTTAGTAATGTTGCTCTTATTGTTTGTTTTCTTATCTCATTGCTATTTCCAGTAAACTGTGCTTATCTCAATGTTTGATCTTCACCTTTTGTACCTATAATTCTCCTCTCCAGCCTGCCATGAGGGCAAGGGCAGGGACAGGGAGGAAGCAAGAGGCATCTTGGTTTGGAGTTTCAGTGGGAATAATAAATTGGGAAGTACCAATTGTACTAAACCACAACTAGATATAAGGAAGAAATTTTTTTTACTATGAGGTTGGTGAGGCTTTGGAATGTGTTGTCCAGGGAAGCTGTAGGTGCCTGATCATTGTAAGTATTCAAGACCAGGTTGCAAGAAGCTTTGAGCAACCTGACCTAGGGATATATGGTCCTGCCTATGGCAGAGGTCTTGAACTATATGATCTTCAACATCCTTTCCAAACCAAATGATTCTGTAATTCTATAGCATTTAAAATCACTTGGTCCACCTGGAGGTTGCTTGCTTTTCTTTTTGTTCCACTGAATAAAAGTGTATATCACATCTTTTTTTTTTTTTTTTTTCAGACAGCAGAAGAATGTAAAAGACATTCCACAACTCCCCAGCTGAATCATAGTGAGAAGGAATTTTTCTCTGTGGAGTGATAGGAAAATCCCAATGTCAAATATTGATTAATAAAACAAAGAAATACAAAGAAATTTTAGTCAGCTTACAGAAGCAAATAAAACAAAGACAGTAATTAATCATACAACTTCAAATACTAATTGATCATACAATGATGGTGATCCAAAAAAATCAACCAGAGAAAATAAAAACAAATCAAACAAAGCAAATTCAAAAGAATAATTCACAGACTCTGTGACCTACTTCCCCTTTTAAGGTGAATATTCTGATGATTGGATAGCAAAATTAATTTCCTGCTTGTCTGCTTTTCCTCTGGCATAAGTTAATAAATCCTCTTCTTTACTCTACTCCTAGGCTCTTCTCCCTCTTCCAGTATTGTATGGTCTTTTGAGTAGGACATTCCAGGTTTGGTTTGCCTGAGACTTAAGAAGAGAAATTAATTAATAATAGTACATACTCTATATAAATACTATTTACATAAAACAGTGATGCACAAAAAAAAATACAAGATATGCAGTAGCAACAGCTACTGGGTAGGAACATATTAAACATCCCTCTGCCTCATCTGGTAATTGTATTATAGCTTAGGTGGGAAGCTGGCACTCAGATTTTCAGACTGAAATATTTCCTTTATGTATGCAGATGTCAATGGAAATTTCACTCTGGAAGGAGAGCATTTAGTGAATATAAGGTAGCTTTTCTCATCACTTTCTTCAAAGGAGTCAACTATGTCACGTGAAGTCTCATTTTAACCAACACAGCAGACACTCTGAATCTCATCGTGTCTCTTGTAAGGAGATATTGCATTCTATTTTGTGAAAAGAAGATACAATTAGCCTTCATTCACTTCATTTATAGGATAATTATTATTCTATAGTTTGGTATTTGTTTTCATTTTTTTGCCCATGGGAAAAATTAAAATGTTTAAATTAAGGGAAAGAGGAATCCAAAATTCACAAATTTATAATTATATAATGCAGTAGCTAACTGAAGACATGATTAATTCACTAATTTAGCAGCTATTCCTCGGCACTGAACTGAGTGCTAGAATACTACAATACCATGGATGACAAATTTCACTTACAAATGTCAGATTATAATTGAAGTCACAGAACATGTTGAGTTGGAAGGGTCCACCAAGGATCATCAAGTCCCAAACTTAGCCCTGCACAGGAGCATCCCCAAGAGTCACACCACATGCCTGAGTGTAGGTGGCTTGGAGCACAAATTTTGTAACTTTCACACAGAACCACTTTCCTTAGTGCATGCTGAAATAAATAAGAAATTTTTGTCTATGAATATGGGTGCTAAATTATGATTTTTCACTGTGCTAAGGCTTGAGTAGTAAAAAAAAATTGGCCTAACTGGCTACTAGATGAATTTGCTAAGTGAAAAAGTTCTACGCTTCTAGAGCTCCTGTGCAGAGCAACTCTATTGATCTGCTTTCCACTGTCCTTTAGATGCAAAAAGAGTTCCTGTAGGCCCCTGACAGGTAAAAATGACAATAACTTGTACAACATGCTGTATTGTATCAGGTACTAACAAGCCAGAATTGTATTAGGAAGCAGCATTTGTTCCATTTTTATCATGTCCATTAACATTGCAACACTTGTGAGCTGGGGAACAAGTAGAGTTCAAACATTTTCCTGTAAATAACCATGAATCAAGTTAAAAATGTTACTGAAAATTCAGTATGAGAACAGAAAATAAGTTCAGAAAATTAAGTGCTATATATAAGAAATGTACTCACTACAGTATGTGTAAATTAAACAGAAAGGAGATAATAGATATGCATAAAATAGAAGATTTTTTAAAATCTAAGTATTTGGGAGATAAATCTAATCTGAACTGCTCCCTAAACATCACCTGAGAGTAGCAACCTCAGCATGAAGCAAAGTTGAACACTAAGGAAACTCAGCTCTTCTAGGAATGCTTTTATTATCTAATTGCAGTTCTACAGCTACATTAATACAAACACGGCAAGCTAATAACCATCATTATGTCAGCTGTCTTTGGGATGATCTCATTAAACTCAGGTTTTATTTTTCTCTGCTGCAGGTCACCCAAATTAGGTTAATTGTAGCTAGCAGTTAAAACCAGAACCAAGCAGTGCGGGTGAAAACGTCAACGATTTTATGCTACTTTTCTTCTATGAACACTTCCCTTGATCTTTCTTATTCTAGGTGCCTCTTTTTGACACTTGTACACTGTAAGAATTCAACTTTTAAAGCATAAAACTTCTAAAGGCTAAAACTTTTTCTCTTACAGGGCACACTAGCCACTATTATAATATCAACAGACACAGGCATTGCAATATATACGCTAGCAGTGCTTTATATTGTAGGAGCATCTCTTGCTCTTACTGTGCACTTTCAATGTGCACTATCTAACAGCAATATCAATGCCAACATCCATCACTATGGCTGCAACAATGCAGATGTGCAGAGAGCAGAACTGTGAGAATTATTATTTTATAATAAAAAAGATGGAGAGGGTAACTAACATGTTTGACTTTTTCATTCACTGACCAAGAAGGCAGCAAGCAGAGGTATGGCAGCATGAATAGATAATATTCGTTCCTTTTAAAAATAATAAACCCTTAAACTTTTCCTTTCCTACTTGAATGTCTTGGTCTGAGTGATCAGTGTTAATGTTAGCACATAAATATATAGAGAAGAATTAAAACAAACAATAAAACAGATCAGGTTTCAAATCCTTGTAAATATTTATTTGACAGTCCTAACATCAGGATCTGAAATTTCAGTTCTTACTCTGAGAAAACTTAGCAAATAACTACAAAAAATTGCAGTTATTTTTCATTCTCTGTCATGCACCATCATTCCTATTTGTAGGCTACTAATTGCAGCGAGATACCTCATACTGTGGAAAGCTGTGTTATCATCCCCTGCCTAACCTCCAGAAGAACTCTGAACTACTCTCTCCTCCTACTTTAAACTCAGAAGCTTCCAGTCATTATACAGAAGTATCAAGTGAAGATATTACTGGTCTCTGTCCTTGTGTTTCAGTCCATGTGCAATTTGAGTTAATCTAGGAGGATACTTGTGTCTCTAAGCAGATTATTAAAAAAAACTAAAATAATTTTAAAAAAAATTAAAGAATTGGTTACTGGTCACAGCTGAGAGATAATGGCAAAACAGAGTAGCTAAATAATTAAATTTATTACTAACAAGATAAGAACTAAAACTAAAAGCACTAAAACTAAAAAGTAAGAAATAAATTAGTCTGAAGAACACTCATCCCACTCCTCCCTCCCTCCAGCAGTTCGAGAGAGCAGAGAATGGGAGTTTTGCAGGCAGTTGTTGTTGCTGCCATTGGTCTTGTCCTGTGGGTCACTCCATGGGGTGTAGTCGGGTCTCTGCACCCTGATGGTCTCTGTGGGCAGCAGGGGGACAACCTGCTCCACCACGGTCTTCACCACAGTCTGCAGGAGGGC
>VXAU01004193.1:135379-174217 GCA_013399695.1 Formicarius rufipectus | reverse complement strand
ATATATATATACACAGAGAAAAAAAAAAAAAAAAGATAATATTACTATATGCACACACACAAACAATAAAGAAGAAGTAAAGAAAGTTTACTTCCCAGAGAGATATGCAGCTCTCCCCGAAGAGACAGCAGGTCCACGACCGACGCCCTTCACCGCTGGAAAAGGACTGACCCACAACTTCCGTCTATCCCTTCTTATGTCTGAGGTGACGTAAAATAGGATGGAATACTTCACTTGGATACAGCAAACCATGTGATCTGTCTCCCAGGAAGGTCTAAAGTCAAACCACCACAAGACTAAAGGAGAATTAGGGAGCCAGTGGGCAAGGTGCAGGCTGCCTTTTATGTAGTTGGCAGGAGAGTCATCAGCAGAATGGTTTTCCATGAACTCAGGTGAAAAACTCTTTTAAAGCATTAAGAAGGGAGAAGGAGGAATGAGGTTATAATTTCCCTCTCCTGAAGACACATAGATCAAAGGCCCTGAAAAAGCCCATCTTTCCCTTTCTTTATTGTGTATAACACGAAACACTGAAGAAATAAGTCAAGAGTAAACTGAAAAACTTCCTATATATTTTAAATTAAAATAGACAATAAATAATAGAATGCTTTTAATTAAAAAAAATAATTTTTTGAAAGAGTGTTTTGTTTGTTTGGGTTGTGTTTTTTTTCTTTTATCAGAAGCTTTCAGGCTTTTTTAAATTTAGCTGTTTTAAGGATGAGAAAAATAATTCCCAAATTAAAATTTTTAAGTCCCTTAGAAAATAACTGGTACTTTTTTACCAACTCAGAACTCCAACCCTATTACTAAAGTAGCATTAGTTCAACTAGAAAATTAGAATTGATGTCAATAAAGACTCTAATAGGTTAATAATCTTCCCATATCACAGAATTGTCCTGACTAGGGAAACTAGGACTTTTTTTCTTTCTCCTTTTGCCTATGCTGTACGTCTCTTAACCCTTAGGGAGCAATGAGATCCTTGCTCTACCTGTATCCTTTTATGTCCACTACATTTTTAAATGGTTAAGCTATTTTTTTCCAAGTTGTTGCTTGTACGTATAAGAGCCTTATTCAGATCTCTATGAAGCCCACTGTGGAGAACACATCTAAAACTGACTTTTGCAATGTAGCAAAGAGCCTGAAATCACTCTCTGCAGACTCTGTATTGGACCGGGTTAAGAGCTGTGGAAGGAAAGACCTAAAGGTTAATGAAACATTTTTACATGAATCAGCACTGCTTTCATTGCCTGTAGTTTTCTAGTTTTGCAGTTTACATTTTATGTGTTATTTACTGAAATGTTCTGTATAGAATGCACATAATATTTTGCAGTAATTACTAACACCTCACCATAAAGCATCCAGGTTCATGTCTGCTGGCTTTTCAGGGTGGAATGTCTATAGATTAGCTTCATGTCCTTAAAATCTTGATGTCACAGAGAAGGCAAAATTTCCATGAAATATTTATTAGAATTAAATTCTTATAGTGCCATTCCCTGATTTCAGTGAGATACAAAATGTTCATATCAATTTATGGTTTGCTTAACAAAGATGCATTAGTGCTTAAATTCTTCCAACACCAATGTGAGTGGAACATCTGCGTGGCTTTGTGGGGATGAGTTTCAGTTTTCGAAGAATCAAGGCACAAAGATTTACCATGACATGCAGAATCTGAAGACACAACTAGAATCCACAGGAGCCCAAACTGACTCAGCACCTTGTCTTGAACATTAATTAGAGCAAGACAGTTCAGGAGGATAAAGGGATAGTGCCAGGTATAGTTCTTGGATGTTCAAACTACACAGTATTTGGCATGGCACACAGAAATTACTCTGTGTGATACCCCAACTAAAATCGGGCAAGCTTTGGATATTTGAGCATAAGCACTGTCTCAGGGCCCATAAAGGTGTAGAAGGGACAAAATACATTTGTATCTGAACTGTCATCCATCACTACAGTTGCTTTACCACATCACATTCTGGCTGGGGTAGGGGAAGAGGAAGGTAACATGGGGCAGGGGCAGAGAGGAATATTTTTTGCCTTACATGTTCTAGCTGAATCACACCCTTTCTCTGGCCTGATCACCCACTTCAGTCTGGGACACTAGAACATAACCTCCTCCTTAGAGGTACAGAAAACAAACCTAATTAGTGTGCTGCCATCAACACCAAGCATCCTTCTTGCTTGGAAGGAAGCAGTCAACAGCTCAGGAGTTGACCAAGTGTTCCTGGAAATACGTTTGACTCCACTGATGTCATTGATTTTTGGGATTGATAGCAGTCAACAGAAGTGTTGAGTGAGTAAAATCTGTGAAGTGTTTGTGTGCCTGAAGTGCATGTTAACATTTGCACTGCAGGGAACAGAAATGATGATTGGAAGGGAGGCCACAGTGTGGGTCAGATGATATGATTTTGAAGTTTCCTTATAATTCTACACATTGAAACTTATAAAACTATGCACTTGGATCCATAATTTCACAAACACTGTACTCTCATACTAAAAATAAAATAAAATAATAAAGAAGTAGCATTATGAAAATGAAAAAAAATTTTGTTCTTGCAATTTATTTTTTTTATTATTGAGTAGCGAGATGGCATTGATATGAAGGATACTTACAAATGGAGAAGTCTCATATAGCTTTCTTATACCCCATTTATCTACAAGTTACTGCTTCCCTAATTGAATCATTTCAGTTAAAAATATCTATTTTCTCTGATACTCGCTTCTGTGAAGGTAGGTCAGTGACCTACCTCTGTGCTATTGAATTTCACCATAATGCTTCATTTACCTTCGAAAACCCACGCACATACGCAGGACACTGGCTTATACCCACTTTGTAGCACCACCCTTTGTTCACCAAGCTTTTATCCAGGGAGCAAACTGATCCTACAAACTTTAATTTATCTTTTTCTTATGGTTCCTGGTGAGATAGAGTCTTTTGAGCAGATAAAATAGTTGAGGGTAATGATCTGGGGAACTTACTAGGAAGAATCCAAAGGCATGAGTGGGAAATGAAGATGCGTCAATATTTTGTTATTTAGAAACTTTCTCACATACTTCACACAATTCCCTCAAAACTCACAGTTAAATCTATAATAAAGTTAAGACCAACACATATTCACCTTAACTGGAATTTTTCTAGAGATAACATTTCAGCTCTGATTTTTTAAAGCCTAAATGTTCTGTCCTTATTAACCCTCTTTGTAGTAGAAGTGAGGGGTAGAATTCCGCCCCTGGTTAAGTAACTGGAAGTTAGAAGAGCCAAATTTCATGTCCTCAGATTTGCCCTGAGAATGATGTCACAAAAGAGAGATTTGAGAGAAATACTAAATTAAGTGAGCATGACTGTGAAAAAAATATAATGCACTGTACTACATAATGTACTGCATATAAATATAATAGACTTCAAAATATAATTCCTATATAAAAATAAAATACACTATATAATAAACATAATGCACTATATAAAATATAATGCACTGTACTACGTAATGTACTGCATATAAATATAATAGACTTTAAAATATAATTCCTATATAAAAATAAAATACACTATATAATAAACATAATGCACTATATAAAATATAATGCACTATAAATGCACAGAGGCCAAATTTCTTGTCCCCAGATTTGCAGTGAGAATGATGCCACAAAGAAAGGGATTGAAGGAAAGAAATATTATATAAAGTGGGCATGACTAATCATGAAAAAACAATAATACACTATAAAACATTCACAAGTCCCAGCTTACATATATCCTGAAATTATGTTGATATATGTAACTAATGCCCAAATTTTGCTTAAAAATACAAAAAACACAGATGTATGAAGTGCTAGAACAACTTAAGACTACAGTATTCTCTATAAAAAGAAATACATTTTATTTCTCCATCTTATTTCTGTGAATCATCTGTCTTTCATTTAGAAATACTTGTTGATAGTATAGCAGTCCTCTTGCAACCTGATTTCCTTCCTTTAATCATGGCACATTAGTTGCCACATTAGGCACAATCATTTGCCTCAGTTTACAGAACATCTTTTTTGCATAAAGGTTTTAGTCAAATCTTTTAATTTACAAATCATGAGACTGTATCTTTTTAACTTGGATGTTATTTTGGAAATGGGGGGACTGCAGGGGTGGCCTTTCTGAGAAGAAACCGGAGACTGCCCCATGGCAGACACATCAGGCTCCAGCTGGCTCTTCAATAGACCTACCACAGGACACATCTATCAGCAAACCCATGGTGTACCCAGGAAAACACCATGGTGGGAGGAGGAATAAACAATAAGAAGCAACAGAGTTGCAATTATTTAAATGTTTAATTTTTTGCACTTTGTTTTTCTTAGTACTTTAATTATTCCAAGCACATTTCTCTAGCTCGCCGAAAAGTCTGGCAAACATATTGGAAGCAATGGCTAGTTTGTGCTCCTTCAGCCCTTTATGCTTCAATGAGCAAACACCAGAAGTCTCATGGAAGACCCATTCTGCCCTGATAACCATTACATTAGTAGCTGACAGAGGAGATAAAAAAAAAAAAAAAAGAAAAAAAAAAGGCAGGAAGATCATTCGGGAAAATTTATGTCTAAAAGACAATATTACACTTTTACTGATACTCAATAAACAGTATACAGAATAAGAGAAATATTGCATTTAATACAGAATAATATGCAAGATTTAATTTTAATAACCACCTAATTCTTTACAGGAGAGCTGGTTATTAAAGTTTATGTGTGCAAACATCAGCAAAATTATCAAGATCTTGCAAATATGCAGCACTGCCATGTCATAAGTGGTATTTGGATTATAAACTGACTTTAAGAAATAACTGTTTACTAAGAACCTGTAGGGTCTGAGACTGTGCTTTAAGACACATAAAAAAGAAATGCACCTTAGATACATTTCTAATGAAGCCTTTCCATCAGGCTAAAAAGAAACACTTAATGCAAGAATCCACAGAAGGAATGGTAATTATTTTTTAGTTCTTCTGAAGAGTAATACTTAAAACATTCTTCTCAGAAATACTAGACATATGTCCTGCCTTTAGAAAGAATTAATGTAATGTAGCACAGACCAAAAGATAAATGTTTCTTAAAATATTCTGTATCATTCAGCTGCTATTTGTTTCTCCATCACAGAGATCACTGTATGGTCTCTTTTCAAGTAGACTTTTCCAGACATCAAGCTGGAAAAAAATGCTCACATACTTTCTTATTATATATACTCAAGTCTAGTGTGGCCTGCACTAAGGCATAATGATAATTTAAGATAAATCAGGCTTGGTAATTTAATTTCACTTAATATTATATGCAGTTCTATACAATTCTTTAAGTCAGCCAAAAGATGCTGATTTGTAACAACTGATTCCTGGCCAGGGGAGCATATTGTAACATGGCATAAGTCACATACCTATTTAGGGTATTCCTCCCTGCAGGCACTGTAGAGACCCACAGCCATAAACCAGGACAGCTTTAAATTATCCAGAAGGAGAGTACTGATAACACAATGCCCTAAGGTTACTTCACCTGCTTCTCTCTCAGCCCTTGGAAGTATCTGTTAAGCAGGGAGTCAGTAAAATACAACACTGTAAAGATCTCCAACCCAACCTGCACTAAGCACATTTTAACTATATCCTTTCCTCTCTAAGGTGTTATTATTATCTCATTCTTATATGTAGATAATTACTTGTCTACAGCCACCTATTTCAGTAACTCCCTTCTTAGAGATTATTAAAAATAGCAGATCGGACTACTTTTACCCCCCAGAGAAGAACTTGTGAATATTATTGACATGAAGTGGCAAAACAAATCTTCCAAAGTCATGCACTTAACCACTTTGTTTAGCTCATAGTAATTTTTTCATACAGTAAATTTTTATTTTTTAATAATGCTAATACAACAATAAAATGTTCTTCAAATAGATGCCTGACAGTATTGTGAGACTGATTAGACATAAATTGAAAATCTCTCACAAAACCAATGTCAGTGGATCTACTGAGTGGTTACACAAGACTCATAGTCCCTCCCCCCGTAGGTCAAAATTCTCATTATCACTCAGTTGCTGATGGGCATGCAGGGACAACATTCCCATCTGCTTTCATTTGTTACGTATCTTGTCCATTTAGATTGCAAAGCCATAAGATGTAAGACCGTCCATCTCTTTATACTTTATGGTAGAGTGGAATTCTCCTTGGGACAAAATGCCCTATAGAGGGAACTAGATAGAAAGGAGCCTTGGATAATCATCAATGGCAAGAAATTCAACAAGAACAAATGTACCTAGGATGGAATAGCACCAGGCGTAAGTAAAAACTGGAGGAAGAGCAGCTGGAGATGAGCCCTGCAGAAAAGAATCTTGGGGTGCTGGATTTGGGGCTGCAGATCAATAGGAGCCAGCAGTGTGCCCTGACAGTCCAAAAGACACATTGTGTCCTGGGGTGCATCAAACACAGCATGACCAGCTGGGCAAAGGTAGAGATTGTCCTGCTGTATTCTGAGTTGTTGCAGCCTCACCTTGATCAGTGAATGCAGTTCTGGGCTCCATGGTTTAAGGAGGATATGACGGTCTTTGAATGTGGCCAGAGGAGAACTACACAACTGGTGAATGGGCTGGAAGACACATCCTGTGAGGAGCAGCTGAGGACTTTGAGCTTGTCTAGTTTGGAGCAAAGGAGACTGAGGGATGACCTCATCACTCTCTACAGCTTCCTGAGGAAGACACACAACAAGGGAGGTGCTAAACTATTCTTCCCAGTATCCCTGTGGATACATTCTTCAAGATGAATGTAATGGTTCAAAGCAGTGACCCTCAGGGGAGGTTCAGACTGGACATTAGGAAACATTTCTTTACAAAGAAGGTGATCAGACGCTGCATCAGGCTTCCTAAAGAGGTGGTTGAAGCCCCAAACCTGTCAGTGTTTAAGAGGCATTTGGACAATGCCCTTAATAACATTCTGCAACTTTTGTTCAGCCATGAAGTGGCCAGGCAGTCAATGACCACCTCAGGTCCCTGCCAACTGAAATTGTCTAGTCTAGTCTAGTCTAGTCCATTCCATTCCATTCCATTCTAAATTTTATCTGCCTAAAATATAAGCATTTGTTCTAAACTCACCACCTCCAGCTTATCCTGAATTTCAGTTTGAAAGCAGATAGAGGAAGTCAACCTCTGGATATTGCTGTGTCTCTCCATTGGCTTCTGGGGTTAAGGGAAGTTGTCTACACCTATATCGAGCCTTAGATTAGAAGGCAAGCATTAGGAGAGAAGAATGTCATTGTCAGTAACCAGGCTGGCTAAAGCTTCTGAATTCCTATATAATAATGGGTTTATATTTAATTATATTTTATATTTAAATATTTTAAATATTTTATATTTAATTATAATACTATAATTCCTAATTTAGGAATGTAATATCATATATTGTAATTCAGCTTCTAGAAGAGTGTTTCTTTTTAAATCTCTTATGGTTGTCTTGACCCTTTCTTTAGTTTTTGTCTATGTCTTCACTTCTCTAATCTATCTAAATCTTTCTGCTGTCTTCTGGCATATATAAGTCTTAAAGTAAGCTCAATGATTCCTCATAAATAAAACTGCCTTGCACAGTAGTTACCATTACTTTATAACCTTTGCCAGCTGCACACCTCAATCTCAACAGGTAATTATATCAAAGTAGTTCAGAAAACTTTGACATTTACATATGAGTTGCAATCATTGCTTTTTCTGACAAAAGAAATCCAGCAACTATTACTCGTAGCTTCCCTTCTCCATTTTGACATGAAAATACAGTAAACGTTACAGAACTTTGAAAGAGGAAATGCAGCTGTGCCTGTGTTCAGCTGCTCCACAGAAATCAAACCTCTGTAGTTAAACTAGCTCAGACGTGTCTGATTACAGTAAAAGCAAACAAACAAACAACAATAACAAACAAAACAACAACCAACCAACAAAAACAAACAAAAAAAACCCAAAACAAAAAAAACAACAAACAAACAAAAACAAAACAAAACAAAACAAAACAAAACAAAATAAAAAAAAAAACACCAAGACTAAAACTAACCATAAATTATTTGCAGTTTCTTTCTGTTCTGTTCTTGCATTTATTCAATATGCTGCTTTAAATCATCATGGACATTCTAGTCATTAATCTCTAGATAATGTATAATAGGATGAAATGTCTATGTGTCTCTGCAGTGAACTTGTCTTTTCATAAGAGACTGTGAAAAAATTAAGGACAGTGGAAAGGTTAGCTTTTGGGTTGCGTACATGTATGGTTTAGGGGCATGTTGTTTGGGCTTTTTTGTTTTCATTTCATAGAATTCATAGTTGGAATGTGTGCATTCTGACCCCAATAGGATGACTTTGACATCATCATTTTATCTGCTCTGATCTTTCTTTGGTTTGTATTCCTTCCTAACAATTTCAGATGATCTACCAAAAAAAGTATGAGAGGAACGTGAGGAATACTGGCAATTTCTGTGAGACCGAAGAATCAGTCTCACCTGTCTCTCCCTAATCTTTGATCCTGCAAATCAAATGCATGGGCTGCACATGATATCTGCACAGTCATAACTCATTACAGGATCAAAATGCAAATACAGACTGAAAGACTGACTGAGACCCGTCAGTCAGTAAAAGAATTCAAGTACTTTTCACAGAAGATAGCTAAAATATGTTCTGCTAAATAAAATCAGAGAGCTCTCCATTCATTTAGACATTTTATAGGATGGAAAATGAGGCACATGTAATTTTTTATTCCAGGTCTAGAAAGTCATTAAAATTGCCTACTCTGGAAAATGAATTGCACTTTAAGAAGAAGCAATTTAATTATTCTGTGAGCTTCTGTACCTATGTCTATATTAAAATATAAAACATCAAATACTAAAAAATGTAAAATTCTTCAAGATGCCAGTTTAGTAAATGCAGAACTTAGATTTGTTGAAGCTAGTTAAATCTAAGAAATCTAAAAATAACCACAGAAAAGAGCCTGAAGTCTGACATCTTTCTCTGAAAGAATGCAAAAATACTTTTTTGCAGAATTAGCGGGACATTGGACATAGCACAATGACCAATATGATCTCAGGCTAATGCCAATTTTTTGCTTCAAAGCTCATTGTTTTATACATTTAGAGCATCAGCATCACACATATATCAAGCGCTTCTTGGCTGCTACCTACTGTCCACGTGTTTTGCTTGATTCTATCATTGGCTAAAGTTACTTGTTCACATGAACTGCTGTTCCTCTTCTTGCGTGGTTCCTTTGTCATGTAGGTATCTCTTTGTTCATTTATTTTTGCAAGTTCAGACATATTTCCCATCCGCAGTTTTCTCTCCTGTATCTTTTTCAAGGTTTTACCACATAGCTGCATTGTTTCACAAACTCAGAATGCCTGGAGTGCTCAGAATATGTCCCTGTTCTTGCAAATATCCCACACTTTTTTTTCTATCCTTCTGGATGTATTTTCAAAATCTATTTATTTGTTACAACATATGAGGAAGAATGTACATCTTTCAAGCTCCATGAGAGAAAAGAGCAATCCAGCCATTTTTACTTACATCTTGGATTGCACAACACCTAGAAATCAAGTTACATTCCAAAATACTGTGGTATTAGCACTAGATGCAGATAGAATAAAAACATAGCCTATGATTCAAGAGTGGTCTAACAATGAAACAAAAGAATGTAAAGTGGAAGCTTCCAGACAATTGAAAGCAAGTCATGAAGGCAAGAGATGATAGCAGAGATTTCAACATATCAGGCATAACCTGTCACATATGAGAATAAATATCCAGAAGTTTGGGGCTTCCTGCATGCAAATCTGTCTTCAAATCAGACATCAGAATGCTGTTATGGTGCTAATCTGCTAAAGGCTTTATTGTCATTAACAGGTCAAGATTCTGTCATTCTTATTAATAGCAACACAGTTATAGAGCACTCCCATGGAGTTTATTTTCATGTCTAACAAAAGTAATACAGAAAAGTGCACCTTACATGAAAAGAATAGGGTTTTTTTCTATAACAGCACATGAGAAATAAACTCTGGTTCTATGTTAACAGGCCTGAAATTTTACAGATTAAGGAGGAAGTTGTTTGAAAGATATTTAAGGAGCATAAGATTCCATGAGAGGAATCCTTCTTGTTCAGTGAGAGTCAGTCCTATACAATGCCTTTGTAAAAGTGTGAAATACAGGACTGCTAATCAGGACATGATGATACTGAAAAAGGATGTATGAGAAGAAAATGTTAATGGATTGAATTTTAGCAAATCTTACTTGGGAGAAGAGCAAAGAGGTGAAAGTTGCATGATATGGGGAAAAAAGTGAAAGAAATAAAGGAAAAATAAAACAGATCTGCTGAAAATAGGAAATACTCAGAAGAAGAGATGCATAACAGCTACCTAGTAGATGAAAATCCGGGATAAATATTTTGTATATTTTTGTATATTTTGCAGATGACACCTCAGAAGTGCCAAGATCAATTGGTATGACAATTAGGAAATGAATTAATAAAACAATTAATTATGCACTTATTAAAGTAGAAGTCAACCAGTAATACAATCAATTATTTGGACAAAACTAATCAATTAAGCAAGGAGAAATGTAAAGAGTTTTGAACTCACAAAACCCTTCTCAGTGTTCCCCATGCCATGGTGTTTAGGACTGAAGCATCAAGAAGACTTGAACTGCATTTTCCCAGCCAAGCCACTTCATTTCCCTGAAGTTTGCCTTTTATGACTTCTGGTCTTTAGGGCTTTAAGAGGTGCACAACAAGGTGAGAGGCAACAGAATCCTCTTTCAGTTTGGGAAACTCCATCAGATTTCAGGAAAACAATTCTCAGTATCAGGGGAGTCTAAAATATGATTAGGCTAAACTTGGAGATAATCGAAGTTTAACTGGACAAGGCCATGAACAGGATGCAAACAATTTGGAACTGCTCTGACTGGGGATTTGGACAACAAGACTTCTGGAGGCCCCTTCCAATATAAATTATGTCACCATGGTATTTCTACACAAGTGAAAGATGGTTTTGCAGCTTTCAACCTAAAGTATTAATGAAACTAGCCAGAATATTTTGAAAACTAGTATGAATCTTTTGCAGACACATGGAATGTAGAATTAAGAGAATAAAAATTGTAGCAACTTCCTTTTAATAATCTTGTCATGGGATCAGAGGAGAACCTGATCAAATCAAGAAAACATGTGGGAAGGCATTGGAAAACATGTAAGTGCAATGAATCTGAAAATAGATTGAAGAAAAAATGAGTCATACAAAACAGACAACCTGGAGTTGTCAAAACCTTATCTTGTGAATGAATCTGGGGCTTTTTCATTGGTCCCAAGTAACTGCACAGTAGATAAAAAGTTGTAGATATAATAAATTTAGAACATTGATGACTGCTTTGCAATAATCTCATCAGAAAACTAAGAAACTTGAATTAGATGTAGTAGGTGTACACCTGAAAACTACAGTCAAAAAGTGCTTTTAAATTATTCGTCTTCAAACTGTGAGTTCACTGAGGATGACATCCCAAAGAGGTCTGCCTTTGTCCCTTTGGTATCTTCACTAATGACTTGCATAATGAAAGAGTAAGAGAGATGTAAAATCTACAGGTGGAGAGTTCAAGGAATCCAGAGAATACAATCAGAATTATCTTATTAAACTGAAGAGATGGTTTGAACTCAGACAGATGAAATTCAGTAAAGACAAATGCAAGTACAACTACACTGATACGACAGTCACAGGTGAAGAGTGCACAAAATGGCACCCTAAAATAAAAGTGAAATAAATTGTTAGGCAACATTTAGAGCATTTCAGGGGGTTATATTGGATCACAAAATAAATGTAACAGTATAATGTATGTTTTAAAAGGATAGCTGTCACTCTGAAAAGACCTTTTCAAGTTTATTTACCATTGTTGAGACCTTGGTTGAAGTAACAGAGTTTATAGAAAAAGTGTTATAAATTATAATAGAAAGCTGGAGAGAATCCATGGGAAATAAGAAAGAATGATAAAATATTAGAAAATATGACCTGCCTGCAAAGAAAGATTAAAGCTGCTGGCTTCCTTTAGTCTTAGAAAAGAGACATTTGAGTGTAGATGTGAGAAGCAGTAGACTTTGTAAAATGTCAGTGGAAAGAAGATAATATTTTTTTTCTCTACTGACAAAGTTGAAAACAAAACAAAACAATGAGTTGTTAATCTAATCTGCAGAAAATGTAGGTTGGATATTAAACCAAGATGTCAAAATGCTGCACTGCTGAAATTTAGAGACAGACTTTGTAAGAATGTTACGAATTTTCCTTCCCTTGTGGATTTAAAAATTAATTAGATCTCTCAGCATTTAACTATGAAAACTTGATCCTTCCTCCATATTGAGGATAAAGTAGTCCAGCAGTGCTAAACCTAAAGACTCAGACCTGGGTAGGACTTGTGTCTTCAGTACATGCAGTCCCTACGTCTGCACGGTAGCGACAGATCGTGTTGCTACAGGGCCCACCAAGTGATCATAGAAGTTTTGTTTGGTTGACAGCACAGAAAAACCTTCTTCACTCCTCCAAAGTTTCTTTGCTATCTTATTTTTCTCAATTTCTAATTTCTTTGCATGACCAGAGCTATAAATAAATGGCTTTTCTTTTTTGTTTGTTTTTAAATATTCCAAAGAATTTAAAGTTCAGCTTGGTGGGGTAAAACTCAGGGAAGCACAGAAATAATTTAGAAATTAATTACAAAGATTACATGGTTAAGAAATTAGTCAGGAATATTTTTAATAGAGGAAAATTAGACCAGTAGGTAAACTGACTCAAAATTAGCTCAGCAATTACTCTGATCAGCAGACAAACTATTGAAGAATAGATTAATTAGCCCAGCAGAAAATTAATTAAATTATAAAATTAGTCAGATAGGAATAATTTCTCAATTAATTAAGTATTCAGTCCTGTGAATTGTGTAGCAGAGAGCAAGGGTGACAGGCTTCAAACATGATACATAGTTACCAGGATAGAAAGTTAAGAAAGTTAAGATATCAAGTTATGAAAATAAGAGATTTAATTCTAGCAACACTAGTCATTGAAGCCACACATATGGAAATTTAAGAAGAAATTACTTTTTATTATACTGTCAAATTAAAAAAAAAAAAAAACCAAAACAAACACTCCTATATCTGAGGAAGCTAAAATACCTTGCCATTATTAAAGCTCCTATGATGACACCATATAAAAGTGATTAGAGCCTTCTCTTGTAGTCTCAAATCTTCTCTATTGTTCAAGATTTGTTGGTTTGGAGTTTTTTGGGGTTTTTTCCACTTTTTTTTTTTTTTTTTTGGGAGGGGGAGGTGTATTTGTTTGCTTTATTATGGGTTTTGTTTCATTTTGGGGAGGGGGGAGGTTGACTGGTTGGTTGATTGAGGTGGTTTTGTTTTGGGGTTTTTTTAACCAAAGCAAAAAAAATGGAACTAAAGGCTTCAAATCCCAAAATAATACTCTACCCTCAAAATCCAGAATATTTTTGCAGGGCCTCTGTTAGTCAGACCTTCTGAAGTACTTCTAGTTTATGTGAATTATACAAATGATTTTTGTGTTCAGAGAAACAATGTAAACATATTTCTACAACTTAGGATACTCCCTATTAATGGACAATACCTGGTCTTAATTACTCATCGAAAGTATTTTGATTCCTGAGTGTAGGGGACATATTTCACCAATTTGGCAGTTCTTCCTCTTTTAGGACATCATTTAAAATGGCTAACCAACCAAATAACCTGTGGATTTCTTCAGGGAACAATCCAGATGCACAGCAGGTACTTAGCTCAGCCTGTTACTTCTCTTGAATACATAGACTGGTCTTCTCTGACCTAAGTCTAAAGAAAACACACACAGCTGAGGCAACTTTCCCTTGCCCAGACCCCTGCCCCTCCTTAGTCATCTGGTACAGGTTGCAGAGCAACCTGGGTAAATGGTAGAGCTTCCAGAGTCAGGAGTCATGGAAGCTGACTAAGCAGGAAAACCAGGACCACAAGAAAGCTAAGACAGCTTGTAAACAAATAGCAAAACTATTGGAATGCCACATCCAGTCTGGGACTAGAAACTGGATAGCTCTGTTCAGTTCACGCAGCTGGTTTTCAACTTCTACTGATGCTGGTATTCAATGGACAGGGACTCAAACAGTAAGGAGACCAAAAATGGTGCAGACAGTCTGCTGTGACAATTTGGAAGTCCTCTAGGGCATATTACCAAGTCTTAGCATTAGAAGAATTTAGTTTATGTGACTTTTCCACTGGATTGTGTTATTTATTTAAATTTAAAGTTTACAAGAAGTACCAAAAACTAGTAGGAGAGCATAATTAGTTTAAGAGAGGTGCATTTAAAATGTTTGCATTAGACAGGAAAAGTTATTATCAATGACAACTTATTTGGGCTAGAAGAATTCTTTTCTCTTTTAATGTTTATACCTCCATCCCAAAAAGCATATGTCAGTGACTGTTGTCAATCACCTGGGACAGGTCTAGGACTTGTCTCAAATTTAACTCCAACCTTAACTCCTCCTCAAAGACTGAGAGGATGCTTTTCCACCAGCTAGACTGGGTTCCAGGACATGGAAATTTCACAAGGCAACCAGTAGTAACTTTGTTCATGGACTGCATTTTGCCAACTTAACATTAATTTCAGTTTCTAACAGCTGAAAAAAATCTTATTGCATGGGACAAATACTATTCTTACAGTGTTTAAGGCCTTTAAGTTTGCATTTTAAAGATGTAACTAGAGGATTTTGCAAATCTGAAGTTTAGAATTTAGTATTTTAATAAAACAAACATTAAAATAATTCATTAAAATACTAAGCTTTTGTTCTAAATTTTTATTCAGTTCAGCTATTAGAGCATCTATAATAACTTCTGGTAAGAACAAGTAGCCTAAAAAATTCAATACCATATGAAAAGCTTCTGTTCTATAAGGGTACCTCTTCAGATGCATGACAAAGGCACCAGTGGTAGACTTTTTCTCTCCACAAAATAGAAAAGCACAAAGAAAAGGCACTCACATGTCACCATGGTGGTTACAGAGCAGTATCTGTTTAGACCCAGAGCGTATCAGTTCTCCTTTTCTATTCAGATATGAATTTAAATTGTTCCAAAAATTTCAACAGACCAGTCAAGGATGGAACTGATAATTCTCATGAACAGAAGAACCAATATATTTTCTACTAGTAGTTGGCAATTAAACTCTAAACTCCAGTTGGCAAACATATTACGTTAACCTGAATTGCTTCTTCTTCCCTAAAAGCTGGAAGTTTTTGCTTCTACAGTTATGAAGTTATTTTTTCAGCTTCTATTTGGTATGTTTCAGTGCTGTCTGAAATTTGACAAAACATTTTCAGTGTTCTACAGTAGAGACCTGTGAGTAATTTGACACCTACTTTCTTATCCCTACCCCAGATACCCTGTTGATATCGAGATTTGTTTTCTTTTTTCATTTTTTCCCTGATATTTCTCAGTATGTTTTATATAATTGTTCCAGTTTTTGTCTGATTATGGAATTTTATTATACAGACACAACACATGTAACAACTGTAGACATTAATTCATATTTTCTATGATTATTTGCTCTACAACACATTGATATCCAGAACATGTTGCATGAATTATTCATGTCAGCCCCTGATGTTCTTATTTAGGAACATCCATGTAAATAAAAGCTGAGGAAAACAATGTAAGGGGATAAAATGCTACAGGTCTATTTATTTCAACTTCTGATTATTTTTTCAGGGCTTTTTTTCATGACTACTTGCCAGTTACAAACCTCTGTCCCTCAGTTTTTGTCCCTTGATGCACACAAGTATGTCTGTGCATGGACTACTGTCACTGGAAGGCAGAGATACTTCTGTGGTGCAAGATGGATAAGGATTGCAAAGAACAGATCTATTGAAAATACATATAACAAAAAGAGGTGTTACTGACAATATTGTGTAACTTGAATGTGATCTATATTAATAATCCTGACATTTGTAAACTCAGCTTAAACAGAAATCTTATTGATTTTTGTTTTATTAGATGAACAGTAATACTTTTTTCTGAAATAAAACCTGATACATACACAGTTTTAAAAGAGCATAGAATTGATTAAAAACTTTACACATTTAGATCTCCAATAGTATCCCTGAGTTGTTCATTGCTTTGTTTTTCTTCATGCAGTGCTACATAACAAGTGAAAATTTTGAAAATCATTGTTATTACCCTTTTATTTTTGTTCAATTAGTCCAGTTCTTGAAGTGTGTACAATATTGAAAAAAACACTTGAATCATTTAGCTGTCTGAAAAAACAGGAAACTGTTAGCAACAAAAATTACTCTCCCATCCCCATCCTTTTGTGCGTGTGTCCATGCGTTTAAAATCCACTTGTTTATATACTTGTATGGCTTTGTAGTTTCATCAAATAGAGCCCAGAAATACTTAGTTTCCCAATACCTGCAGGCTCTTAAAGCCACTGAAAATAATTGAAATACTCCTATCCATTTCAGTGACCATTGGGTTATGCTCATAATAATTATTACAATATTTATCTTTTGTAGAATAAGCTACAAAGCAACAAGAACCAGAGTTGTTGCTCATAATACCTATGGTTAATTTCCATTTAATAAATAGCATGTTTATTATTAATAAGCAGAATTATACTTGTTAAAATTGCTATTGTAGATATGCTATAAGGATATTTTGTGCATGTTTAAATATTAAAGTTTATATATGCTTGATACCCATTGAAAAAAAATTCTATCTTATGTTGTTGGCATATTTTTGATGTTTCAGCCTCTGCCAATTCTTTCAAAGTTCATTAGAAAGAGAAAAACATACCAATTCTTATGTTGTATCAAGAAATATTCTTTCACCAGTCTGACACCTCACAAAAAAACCAAGCAATAATAAAAATACTTCTCTTTGTGTTCCCTGGTGCTTAGGACTTCTTCTCATCAGTGACAACTCAGATGTGAGTTTGGAAAGATGTGACTCCCAGGTAGTCCCACACCATTATGCTGCGTATCATGGACAGCCACATTAAAGCTGGTAAGAACTGCTTTCTTAGACTTACAAGAAAACCCACTTCCAGACTGAAAAACTTCAGCCTGGATGGCTGACTGCTTCTGTTTTGTCAGATAAAGCAAGAGTACCTTGCACACACGAAGTAACAAAAGATCAACCTCAGCTGAACGGAGAATATCTCTGTCTAACCTGTGTTGAATGTCAAGTAGTTGCGTCTGTCAGCTTGCATGAAGCCTGATTTTGGAGTATCACAAATCCTTAGTTTAAAAGAAGTGCTTTTTTGTATCCTTCCCCATAATACTGTCTGATAGCAGCTAAGAAGGCTTTGTAAGAAAAATGCAACCTCTGAAGTTAATATTTCCAAGTGCCTTTTAACAAACAACAATTGAAATGTTTCTCATCACTTTTGGCAGGTAAATAGTAACACTATAAAGGTATTGAGTAATAGGGACAGTATGCTTGTCACAAATAATAGGAATTCACCTATCCCTATGATTAATATTTGATGTGAGCAATTTCAGACTACAGATTAGCTCTATTAATAATTAATATAATGTTATTGAGGATGATTAAGGCTATATCTCTTCATGGAATTCTCATATCACTTCTAACACTTCAGTATTAATTCTTTATGATATCTATCCATGCATGTGCTCCAGCAAGCCTCCTATGGAAAGGTTTGTAATTACAATTCAACCAGTCTAGCAATCTCAACAAACAGAATTTGTATTCCAACTGCTGTAAAAGAAACAGTTGAACAAGAATGCTTTAGGCAGCTGAATGTTTTCTTTTTTTTTTCAGTTTTTTAGCTGGGAGCATTATATCATGAACTTTCCTTTCCATTGCTACATTACTGTATTTCTCCTTAAGAGTAGTAAAATCCTGGATAAAATTAGTAAGAAGAAAAGAAAAAAGTTAAATTCAACATGCAATATATTTAAATACATGAAAATGACAGTGATTTCTTCAAACTTTCTTGTAGATAAATTCAACATGCAATATATTTAAATACATGCAAATGACAGTGACTTCTTCAAACTTTCATTGCAGATCACTTCTGTCAATAGGAAGTAATGCAGTTTTGTGTAGTTACAGAGAACAGAACATAAGTTCTGTCTCGTCCATAAGAGTTCATAGTTACAAAATTCTATTAAATCATCCAACTTCTGTATATGGGCATTACAGCTTTATTTTAATGCACATATTAAATTTCTTAGGCTATTGTGGTGGGCTGACACTGGCTGGCAGCTAAGCCCCCACCAGGATGCTTGTTCACTCTCCACAGCAGGATGGGAGAATGGAAGGGACAAACAAGGGAACCTGTGAGCTGAAATATAGGCACTTTGCCAGGTGAAAGGAAGCTGTGTACACAAGAAGAGCAAAACTGAGGAATTCATTGACTACTTCCCATCATCAGGCCAGATGTTTGGCCAACTCCTAAAAAGCAGGGCCTCACTGTCCATAATTGTTCCTTGGGAAATCAAAGACCTTAACCCCTGAATGTCCCTGCTTCATTTGCTGAACACACTCTTGTATGGTATGGGATATCCCCTTGATCACTGAGGGTCAACTGTCCTGGCTGTGTCCCCTCCATCCTCTTGCCCATCCCCAGTGCACGCATTGTGGGGACAAGGAGGAAACAAAGAAATCTTTGACACTGTAGAAACTACATTTGTGTACTACTAATGCTGTTTTGCTCACAAATGTAAAACACCATCATACAGGCTGCTAAGAAGAAAATTAATTCCATCCCTACCAGACAAAATGTATTTTTACTTGAAAATTGAAGCATTAACCTCACATATATGCACTCAAAAATAATAAAAAAATTATTTCTGTATAACTCCTAATCTGTAACAGATTCATTCTTTTTGTTTTGGGTTTATAGAAAAACTCAGCCATGAGTGGACCTCCAACCTACTGTTGCAGTGCAAATATATGACATTAAATTTTACTTAAATCTCAGAATGCTTGTTAAAAACAGAAATAAAAATGATTTTTGATAGTGACCAGGAAATAAATTATGATCTGAACAGCATCAGTCTCCTTGGAAAATTCCTCCCCTTTTAAAACCTCAGAAATTTGCATAGTCTCTAAATGACCATACAGAACTAGCCCAAACTCAAAATTCTGTATCAGGAAAACAACCAGAGAAATAAATGAACAGTTATTTCAACCCAGATGAGGCAGAAAGTTAGCAGGAAAAGGGAAGAAATAAATGACGCAGGAAATATAAAGTGCTGTTTTACTTATTCATGCTCCTGACTATTATTTCATGGTTTTTTACTTCAGATTCTCAATGTTAAAGGTAAGAGAAAAGTTGACATTCAACCTGAGGGTAAGTAACTGATGATTCAAAGAAATTAAATCTCTAAAAACTAATTTAACCTGAAGATCCCAAAACTCACATTTTATATCAATGAAAAATGTAGAAATAAATACAGTGGATTTATCAGTGAGTCTAATAACAGATTCAGCTTGCTATTGGTTCCCAAATTCCAAAAATCTTAAGCCCCTTCAAACTTGTTTTAGCCCTCTTATTTTAGAATACATTTTTTTTAATTCATTCTTCAATGTACAAATGAAATGTAGAATATATGATCGTATGTCTAAGACACTCTAAAGACCTTTTACAGTTCTATCAAAAACAAACAAACAAACAAAACTCATCCAAAGGGCTTAACTACTTATCAGTGGAACCCCTAGGATGCTGTATGAAGTTTCACTATAAAGTTCAATGGTTCTCAAGAAACATTAGAAATAAATGAATAAATGAATAATAGTGCTTGTAACACCAATGTCATATTTCTTTGCAACAACTCAAAATAATTCTTTTTTTTTTTAAAGGATAGGTTAAATATCTAACCTGAAATATTACAATAAACATTGATTATGTTAATCCTTAGTAAGCATGTCTTGGTTTTATACTAATTTAGAGACTTATTTTCATTACTGAATTTTTTGTTTGTCAATAACCTAATTCTAATGAATAGAGGTCTAGAGATAAAAGAACATAACACATTTTATAAAAATATTGCAAATAAAGAGGATAAATGCAAAGCAAAATGGACATAATTTGTTTTCTGAAATCTACACAGGTTATTTCCATAGTATATCACACATTTGTCTCCCTCGAAAAGTTAAGAAAACAAAATCTAACACAAAAGGAGACCAATGAACCAAGCATGATGTGGGCAGAGGATTTACAGGACATAATTATATAAATGTAAATATATAAATAGCAAGAGGTTAATGCAGATTGTAAAAAGTTGCAAAAATTAAAAGTTCCCAAGGCAGCTGTAATTTCTGTGCTGAACATTAAGATAGATTTTTACATGTGCATTAAATCAATTCGGAAACATGCAGACATTTTACTAAGCTTTCCTTCATTTGAGCAACTGGCACTCTTAAAAGCTCAGAATTTCTTTTTACATCTACTTGTATCCTAAGGGTCTTTTTCTTTTTATATTTTCCTCAATAATTGAAAAAGTTACTCATATTAATTACACTTGACTATTTTCTATGCTAGGTTACATTAAGACATTTTTAATTTCAAGAATAATTGGGGGCATTAAAGAAGGAAGAATGAGGAAAAAATGAAGGGAGCATACAGATTTTTGTGAATTTGTTTGTAATCTCTGTTCTGGCACTCACAGGTCTCATTCAGAGCATTAGTTTATATTGATATCAATACTTAGTGAATTACAACAGGATCAAAGACTGTGAAGAGGAAATGGTAATCAGTCTGGTCAGATGAAGCATGTGCCTAGCAGGGTTGGAATTAAGTCTTGTCTTACCTATTTTGCATTGATGGTCTGGAAAAGAATAAAAAGTACGTTAGTACTAGTCTAAAATGTATTTAAAATAGAAAAAAACCCTCATTTGCTAGTGAGAGCAGTATTACTGCAACCTGTGAAATTTGACAAAATAGCAAAATCAAAAGTAGAAAACTTGCTGGAAAATAACCTGAACCAATGTTACCAAATTCACATCTGGCAAAGAGCCATATAGAAAGACTCTTATAAACCCTAAGAGCTCTGTGATTAAATACAATCTGTAGGAGATAAAGGAGCACAGACAGCTGAGATGTGGACTGTTCAAGAATGTTATATCTTGGCAGTTAACAAAGTATAATCCTTTTGCATGTACATGGTATCTTTGCAAAATGCATTAGAAGGATATAAAAGAGCAGTACAATGGACCTTTATTTGATTAATTAATTAATCAGTAGGCCAACATTCATTGGAGTCTTACTGCAGGGCTTGTGGCCCTCTGAACACACATAGCAGGTGTCCCACATAATGGTGTCGGTACTTTCCTTAAATATATCCTGAACAAATCACATCAATTGGTTAAAATACCTGCAAAAGACCAAAACTATGAAGGGTCATTCATTCAGGCAACTCTTCAAATTGCTACCCAAAATCCAACAGATCTGCAGACAGCTCTGGAGAGAATGCATCTGAGAAGAAAACAGGTTTCTTCATATATGAGGCTTGTTTAATGGTCAGAGACTAGGTCAGGCAAATACAAACCAGCTCACATCTAACTTCTGGGGTTTTTTAAAGAAAAGAAAAGAAGAATAGGAACCTTGGAAAAGAGAACAACAATAATGCAAATTCAGTAAAGTCATTTCAAGAAAAAATCAGAAATAAATCACTTCTTCTTAGGAGATGTTAAAAAGGCTTTTAAAGGAAAGAGAATGACAGATAGTACTAAAATTAAAAAATATTTCCCATTTTGCTTTTATAGACTGTCTTTAGAAGATGAATGTTCCAGATAAATTAATGATTATAAAGCCTAAATCCATGTGTTCTTCTACAGAGCACAGGTCCTTTTAAATGCACATGCTGCAAATTGCTAAACTATATTTATTAAATATGGTACTGATTAAACCACTGTAGTAATATAAGCATTCCATCAAATTATCCTCAGCCTGCTAGTGTAAACTGAAAATAAACAAAATTATATATGGTAGAGAAAGATTATACATATTTTTTGACAACTACATTTAGATTACTAAACTCTGTTTTCATCCTCCACACAGCTCCAAGACTGTGTAAAGCTGCTTCCAATGACCTTCACATAAAGAATGTTTTTTTGTTCCTCTGTTTATTAGCCTGTGGTTTTAAATAAAAATATTTCTAATATATGCAGATACAGCTCACAATGATTTAGAACATTGCTTTTTTATTAATAAATGTTTTGTCCCATCTTATCTATTTAAATATCTTTCTCGGAACATAATAGTAATAAGGATTTTCTAGTTTTTCTACAATGGTTACTTGAGAGATTTAAAGGTCATGAGTCATAATGGGTGTTTTTAAGACTTTGTCGTCCTTTAAAAATGAGGGTGACATATAGATGGCATTTAACATGACAGTCAAAGGAGTCTAATCTCCTACAAAATATACAAATTAAGCATCACCAGTGTAAGCTTCTTTTTGTTGTTCCACCAAAATGCTGCCTTGCCATCACCAAGGATCATATTTCAGAGGAGTAAAGGAAACTCGCTTCTACAATTGATCCTTTCTCAAGTTGTATATATATATGTATATATAACAAAAACAAGACTGCTTTTTAACTGGCCCTGCCTTATGTCAAATCAAGTATTTTCTGTCCAAGTGAATCTTCTGAGACCCTGCAAATCTGAGAAGTTTAGGCAAGCAGCTAGCAGCCTGTAACATAAGATCTTTGGTGCTGTACAACAGTGCAATTGAGATATGTTGCTTCCAAGACACATTGCAGCCATGTCAAGAACTGAAAAAAACAAGGTGAGAATAGAGGTGTTCTGCCAAACTAACTTACCCAACATTTTGCCTATGTAGTCTGCTTTTGATGATTAAGTTATGCATGACAACTTGCCCAACCATTAACCCTCAAAAACCTATCAGATACAAGCACACCAAATAGAAATATTTTTAATACTTGAAATATTGTTCTCCTCTCTTTACAGTGTTTTTGTGGGGTGACTTTTAAGAGAAAAATAATAACTCACGTTTTTATCAGGCCTCAGTAAAGCTCTTCTCCTGGGGAGAGGAGAAAACAATTTTAAAAAGAGTTTCCAAATAAGAGCAGTGGGCATTTTTGATCAATCTCCTTTTAGGAGGGAGATGGGAGACAGGTGTTTGTTTTCAGTGAGCATTACATAACGACATAACTCATTTAAGAGAGTTGCTTAATATAGGATAACATTTTACTGTTTTCTACCTGGTTTACAACTATGTCCTATCATGCTCTGCCAAGAGACTTGAAGGATATCCCTTTGGGACAGTACCTTTCTATCATAAGTAAACTGTGTCCTCCCTGTATTAAAAAAAAAAAATAATTGAAAAATGTAGGTAATGAATCTGATTTTGCAGCAAGATAAAGTCAGTGACTAAACATAGATTTTCTTAAAAATTACCTTTGTAATGATGCTGTACATGTATTAANACATTTTTTGGTCTTGATTTTTATTCTTTCATTGCAGTTGAGTTTTCTAAAATTGATTGAAAGTCAAATCAAATTGTATATTCAATAAATATTGAACTTGGTCTCTCATTTTAATTTCAACATTCTTTATCATGTACCTTGTCAAAATTATATCAATTATATTTTAGTTGTTGATAGAGGCATTCAATCATATTTTATTAGGTATTTAGTTCTACTAGGCTTAGACGAATGTTTAGTAAAAATAAATGAAAAAAACTTAAATGTAAATGAAAACAGAATTTAGTCACTTATATACAATACAGTACAATACAAGCCAAGAAGTTGGAACCAAAAGAAACTTAGACTTTGCACTTTGTGTGAAGTCTGCTGTGTATGAAAGTAAATCTCACAGTATGAAATAAAAACAAATCATTTATAGGAATGATTAACAAGCATTGCCTTTTTACATTCTATATTTTATAAGCCTGTTTTGCAAACAGGAGATGGAAAGCAATTTTATTTTCAAAACTGAAATATTATACACATTAACCTTTGAAGTAAGCTAAGCCATTGAGAATGTGATAATAGGGAAAAAACAAATAAACCACTATATTTCAAATGGATAACTACATACTAGTCTTGAATTTAGTATGTTGTTCTGTTTTCCATTTCAATAGTTCATATGATTCACTATGGATTTTTAATGAATGTATTTCATTTTGTCTTTAATCTCCCAAACTCTGAAGCTACTTCAATGTGAAATCAGCATTTATCAATATTGATCCCTTTAAACTATAAATTGTCTTCCTGCTTACCCAGAAAATAAAAAAAAAAAATTATAAATCATTTGTCAATTCATCCCCAAAGGTATCATTTGACAATACTTTTCCGCTTCCTTTAATGGCAACAGAAATGGTCAACGATAGTAGTCACTGCCTTCTCTGCTTTGGGTAATTATCTCACCAGCGACATGGAAAGGTCCATAACCAAATACAGAGAAAGTATTAAACATTGTTTTTCTTCACTGAGTGATTCTTTGATGTTACTTTTAAATAATTTAAGCAATTTCTTTTTCTCAGATAATGGAAAAGTAATATACCTACTAAACAAATATCAATCAACAGAGAAAAAACTGTGTCAGGAAATGTACATGTTGAATGTGTCATACTGAACAGCTTAAAGTATTACATGATGTCTGGAAGGCCTCTGTGTGCTTGGGGCACTGTGTCCAGTGGGCCTCTGGCAGTCCTCTGGCATTTGAGTATCACTTAGAACCAAGGAGAGCCATTTTATTCAACTGCAGATACCCAGCTCACTCTGCTCCTCCCTCCACCAGTGGAACACATGAGCTATGCAGCTTTCCTTATGGCTGATACTAGAAAGGCAAATAACCTGGAAGGTACTCGAGGTTTGCCCTGAAGACAACCAAGTTCAGGTTTTCTCAAAATGGGCACAAATTTTAAGGCAATGCAGCTCTCCTTGAATTTCCAAGCTTTTCATTTCACCCCATTCTTGTTATCCACTCCAAGCTTTTCATTTCACCCCATTCTTGCTATCCACTCAAAGCTCTGAGGCCATATTGTTTCACAAGGAAGGGTACAAAGAGCTTACTTGTAAGGAAGACAAGCCTCTGGCCTTGACTCTTCAAAGGGCAGCATTTAGACTGGCACTGGAAAGAAAACTCACAGCTCTATGTGCTGCAGATGCATATCTGAATTAAATATATTTCTCATAAAAATCAAAGCAGTTTGAAACTTCCTCTTAGCTCTGATAAGATGCAAACCTGCAGATATGGTTGGTTTCTTTGATGACTAGAGGAAAAATAATTAATTTACAGTTTGTTTCCTAAGCTTTCTCATAGCTCTGTGATTTCTACTGGTAGCCTCAGGTAGACTTCCCAAAGCCTCCAGCCACCTTTCCCTTCCCAGAGTCATTCTCATTAGTAACTACACTTACTCCTCTAATGACTGCAGATGGGCAGCCAAGCAGGGAGCAGATGTAGCAGATGTAGCAGCATGTACAGAGAAAGCGTGTGAAATCACTCACAGGGTTGATTAAAGCATCTTCAATAATCAACTCCACAGTCAAAAAAGAAGTAAAATTAAAAAAAATTGCTTATCACTTTTTTTAGCTTTTGAAGGCAAAACCAACTACCAAGACTTTCTCTATTTAGCCCTGCACTAACAACACAGTAGCTTTCTTTAGAGGAGATGTTTAAGTGATGAGATGAGAAATAGTGTGATGAGATCCTGTATAGTGCCTTCACATCCAAATTTGACCTTAGATGCCTGCTGGCCCTAATCCAGGAGCTTCAAGTTGTACTTAGTAGTAAATATTTAGGTGTAAGGTAGAAGTCAAAATTTAGATTTGAGACATGTAGTAGCTGCTGGATTAAATTTTCAAATATGACAAAGGAGGAAAAAACCACAATTGACAGTATATTCTCCGAAGGGGAAAAAAAAAGGAAAAAAAAAGTACTGCCAGTGGATCTCTGGACAGGAACAAAAGTGTTTTATTTTGAGTAATACACAGATGAAACATGCAAAAAGGACAGCCTATTGCTAAGACTGAGAGAAGGAAAGTCTTAAAAACATGGCAGCAAAAAATGCAAAAAGGAAATTAAGCAGTTTGAAAAAATGTAAGAACTCATTGAAAAGGATACTAAAACAAAGTAAAAATGTCTGTAAATGCATCAAAAGCAAAAAGCTTATTAAAGAAAATGCCTGATTACAAACGTTTCAAAGGTTAGCGGAGGTGTGATTAAGCTTTAGCACACAAGTTTAAGGATCCCTTTGTGCAGGTTTTTAACTGCTTTGTTGGGCAGATTCCTCCATGCAATGAGTTTTTTTTACAGCATATAGGTAAAGGACTAGACAACTCAAAGATTATATACAGGAATTATAAAATGCAGCAAAAGGCCATAAATCCTCTAAATGAGATGTCATTCACTTAAGACCTAAGTGACTGAAATATGAAATTGCAAATCTGCTGGCTAAAGTGTATAAACTGCCATTGCAAACTATCACTGCGCTGGACTACTGAGAAGTTCCATATAATTCTCATCTAGACAGAGTAATGGAGTGGGGACCCTGGGGACTACAGCAGAGTGACTCTGGTTTCTGTCCCTGATAAGACAGAAGGATAATGTAGAGAGTTATCAAACAAGGTACTGGTACAAGACAGACGGTGCAATTTTTCACTATGGAAAATTTGGTGTTCCCACATTCTTAGCTGTTGTGTATAATTCTCATCCCTACACCTCAAAATAGTCATAGTGGTGTTAGAGAAGGGCCCAAAGGAGAGAACCAGAAAGGAGTGGGGTAATTAAGTTTAGGGAGGACTCAGCTGTGGGCACACGTATTCAAGACCTTTTTTTAAAAAAGCTGAAATAAATGCTGCTTTGATTTGTCAAATGCCACAGTATGGGAACTGGGGTCACTTGAGTAATGAGAATGAATTTAAGACACATCAAGCTTGCACTTCCTTGTACTGTGAACAAATAACCTCTGTAACCTGCTGCCATGAGCAATGAACAGCAACAGCCACTTTTAAAAGCCAACGTGAATGTATGGAGTACCCATAAACCCAGGATGGAAGGTCTGGATGAGAGATGGACCCACCAGCAGCACAGTTACATCCCTTCTGGTTGCAGGGGCACCAGAGACGGCACACCATAGGATGCAGCAGTTTCTGTGCTCCCACTAAAAAACATCTTTTTCTGCTACCATCAGAGACAGAATACTGGGCTAGAAGAATCTCACCACTGCCCCAGAACATTTCCTAAGTTCTTATGTAGATTTGTGTAATTTCAACTGTGCAAAACTTGAGCACTAAAAACTGCAGGCCAACTTTTTGAAGATGACTAACATGTCATGAGAAAATAAAGTGAATATGCAATCACTTATTTTTCGTTCTAATTTTGATGAGTTAACTTTTGGAAAATGATTATTACTTGTCACTACAAAGTCGATCACAATAACACTGTAGTGTTAAAACCACCATCAGTTCAGCTCTGTGAGATGTTCTTTTTCCACAATATTCCAATATCATATGTTCTGTCTCTTGGACAAGTTAATCTCTCATTCATAATCTTTGAATGAAAAACATTTTTTAAAGATATTCAATTGCATGTTATGCCATGAGTAGTCTTATTGTTGCTGTTATTAAAAATGAAATGGTCCTCTGTTCCTTCTACATTAATTTTTCATTTTTGAATTATAAATTAATTCATTTTGAAATTACCTTGATCATTCAGAGACAGCAGAACCATGTCCTTTAACTGAGTGGTCCCATTCTACTTCAGGAAAATAAAAGGTGAAGTTGCATTAAAACACAACTTCTCAGTATCCAATGGAAAGTTCCTAAATTTGCTTTTTCTTTTCCCCTAAAATAAAAGTTCTGTATTAACTAGTCATAGATTAGAATTTTAGACTGTACAAAAATATATGAATAAATAAAACCTAAGCGCCAGTGCTTCTGTTCTCATTTGGGTCATGGATTTTTATTAATTTTAAATGGTGTTTGTTTGGTGTTTGGCTATATAATAGTGCAAAGTGGCCCTGAGTTCGACTTAACTATCTGTTTAGACAATCAGATACCGATAGCTCATTATTTTTCACTTTAGTCCTATATTCAGTCTGAAAAAAAATGTCCAATGCTGTCAAACAGCTAAATTGAATAGTTGTAGTACATTATTAGCATTCCTGCACCTGGGACTGAACAGGATTTTTCTTCTTCATTCATATTCCATTTATGACAGTGGCTATTGAATGGCTGCCATTGGGATATCTTTTATTCTAAAATAATCACAGGGTCCATAAAGGCAGCATTTCAATTATTTGGTTTAACTCTAAACATATTTGTCAACAGCATAACACTGTGCGCTTTAGGTAATTGCAGTGGTCTGAAGTTTAATAACTTCAAGTCAGGCCCTGAAAACTTGATCTGGCAGTACTTGTCCACAGATCAATGAGCCAGCAGTGTTCCCAGGTGGCCAAGAAGGCAAATGACGTCCTGGCCTGTTTCACAAGTATCTGGCTAGCAGGACCAGGGAAGTGACTGTCCCCCTGTATTTGGCATTGATGAGGCTACACCTGAAATCCTGTGTTCAGTTCTGGGCCCTTCACTACAAGAAACACATTGAGGTGCTGGAGCATGTCCAGAAAAGGGCAACGAAGCTGATGAGGGTCTGGACCAGAAATCCTGTGAGGAGCAGCTGAGAAGGGTGAGGCTGTTTAACCTGGAGAAAATGACTCAGCAATGGCCTTGTATCTCTCTACAGTTACCTGAAAGGAGGTTGTAGACAAGTGGGGCTTGGTCTCTTCTTCCAAGTATCAAACAACAGAGCAGGAGAAAATGGGGTCAAGTTGTGTCAAGGGGAGGTTTACACTGAGTATTAGTTAAACTTTCTTCACAGAAAGGGTTGTCAAGCATTGGAATGGGCTGCCCAGAAAGTGGCTGAGTCTCCATCCCTGAAGGTATTTAAAATTGTGTAGATGTGGCACTTAGGGACATGTTTTCGAGGTGGACCTGACACTGTTGGGTTAATAGTCGGACTCAATGATCTTACATGTCTTTTCCAACCTAAATGATTCTATGACTCCATGATTCTTCTTTGTTAGAGTAGTCTTTGCTTGGAAAAATAATTCCTGTAACACCAATATCATGGGTTACTTTAGGAAGGTTTGGAAGGGTCATAAACTCATTGCAACCTGTCTTGCCCAAAGCCCCATTTAAAATTTCCAGGGTGCTGGTAGTATTTTTTTTATCCCATCTGTAAGTTAGATCAGCTACAGATGTCTCAAAAATGTCTTAAATGAAAAGTAAAGATTCTTGTGTGTCTTGGAGAAAGAAGAATATAAAAGAATTCCTTTTTAGTGGTACCACTGCAGAAGAGAGTGAGGAGTCAGTAAATTATGTTTTACCGTCCTGAAATCAAAAAGGAAGATTCTAAGGCCTTGTGAAAGCCCTCTACATGCAGAATGAAATGGACAAAGGAGGATGCCCAGTAAGCTATTGCAGAAATAAAACTTATTTTTGGAGTAAAAGCAAACAAATAACATTATTTTTTTATTCTTTAGCTAAAAATATTTAAAATTACATTTAATAAAGAAATATTTGTTTCTTAGAGGGGTACAGATTTTCTTTTCTCTTTAAAATTGCATTTTTATTCAGTTTTGGTTCTGGCTGTCCATTTGTCATGTCTGGAAAAAAGATAAACCAGGTTGGATGGAAACTACAGCAGCTCGTATTTTACTTCCACTCAAAGGGATAATTTTACTGAAAACAGACAATCTCAGTCCTTTTATAAGATTTGCAAACAATGTGATTTGATTCAAAACATACAGATAAAAAGATTTAAAAGGATCCATCTAAATTAATTTAGGCCACATATTAGATTGAATATTTAAGTCACATAAGTAAATCAGTATAGATCATCCCTATCTAAATTACTGTAGCTTCAGTGAAATCAGTCAAGTGAATACAAGTAGGCCAGTTTGATGGCAGTGTCTGTCCTTGCTACAGCCAGCATATTTCAAAATTGTAGTTATGCTTTCAGAGTGGACAGCTGCCGTAAATGCACTCTCTTTTGCTGCTGATACTGCTATAAAACATGAAGCAAAATAAAGCTTTAATTTTTAGGGGGGGAGGAAAAAAAAAGAAAAGAAAAAAAAAGCAGCTCTAAATGTAAGATTGACTTTGTCTTTTCTTTCCAAAGAATTACTTTAATAAAATAAGTGCCTGAGTTCTTTAAAGAGTTTCCACAACACTTATTGCTCTCCAGATCTAGAACTGTCTCCACTCTTCAGGCTTGTGGTAGAGTCCCAGAGGCTGGGAACAAATACATGTCTTCTGGAGTCCTTGCTCTAAGGAATGTGATCAATAATAAAAGACAAGTTCTTGGTCATTTGCCTAATCATTAGAGAGAGAATTACATTTACAGACAGAGATAGAGATATTTAAAGAACAAATGTGAATTTGTATGCCAAGAAACCTGATTGGCCAGCAACTGCATCTGAGCTGATGACTGAGAGGAACCTCATCAATGTCTGTAACTATCTGAAGAGAGAATGTCAAGCGGATGGAGCCAGGCTCATCTTGGTGATATCAAGCAATAGGAGAAGAGGCAGCAGCAGGAACTGATGCACAGGAAGTTCCACCTAAACATGAGGAAAAACTTCTTACTATGTGGGAGACTGAGCACTGGACAGATCATCCAGAGACGGTGTGGAGTCTACTCAAGAATCCTCCAGGCCCAGTCCTGTGCAATGGTCTCTAGGATTACTCTGCTTGAGGAGAGAGATTGGATTAGATTACCTACTGTAGACCCTTCCAACCTGACCCATTCTGTGATTCTGTGAACGTCACAAAAGATGAATAAAAAGTGAAGAAATAAAAGGATGTAACACAGATGATGACCGTGGTGATGCGCCTGATGCAACTCTTGGGATGCAACAAACAAGAGAAGTTATGGGGAGTGAAAAAGAAAACTGCTTGGTTTAGACTTGACTAGTGATAAAATATCAACATACAGTGATCTCTAGAAAGTCTATACCCTGAAATAGTTTAATTTTAAATATCTGACTAACTAGCAGGTTTGGGAAGGCGTGAGAGATACTGTAAAAATACTACTTGTTATCTTTCCTATCAAAATTAAGGTGGCTTGCCTAAAGGAGATTCCCCCAAAAAAATCTAGAAATCAAACTCTTGTTGCAGATCCTGAAAATTAAACCAACAAAAATACAAGTTCATATTTTAATTGATACAGCTTCTGAAATCTATCAATTTCCCATAAGAATTTGGGTAAATTTCTACCTCAGTGAGACCAGACAGCTTCAGGGGTGTAATATAACAGAGCAAAGGACAAACAGCAAAAGGTTGTGATAGCAGAAGCAAAAGATAATAGCAGATCTACAAGATTTTGTCCTGAGGAAAAAGTGATTGGAGAGAGTCACAAAGATCTGCTTGTTTCCCCATAGCTAGCCTGAGAGCAGGAAGAGAAGAACTAAGCGAAAATAAGAGCTCTCTGAAATGGTAAGCTTAGAAAGGAAAGAGAACTTCTCAATAAAAGATGAGATAAAATTAGAAGAGGAATGAATAACAGAGTCAGAAAAGTTTTATTTAAAAAGATCTATATATATTGAGCCATTTATAGAAGATGCCTTAAAAAATGCCTTTACTTGAGGTGAGCAAACAGCATTTTCTGAAAATCAAATGCTTTATCATGGTGCAAAGAAAAATTATAAACTGAGCAGTTACTTCAGAAAATATTTATTTCATTTGTATTAAATAATTTCAATACATTTGTGTTTTGGCTTTTTGGGGGTTTTTAGAAAAGACCGGAGTCAGACAAAATGTGGTGTCTATAGCTTACCAGCTATCAGCACACTGATTCAACAGAATAAATTGTTTAAAGTAAATGAGCCTCATCAACTCCTGCCAAAATGAATGAATATTTTAACAGGCACTTTAGAGGTGGAGGACGAACCCTGTTTTCTAGATTTGATCTGTCTATTGGCTGTACATTGCTAAAGCAGTGATAAAGGGGAAATGCCAAGGACGATTCAGGTCAGATGAGATACTGGGAACTTACTGACTCTCCAACTTGACACTGTCTGCAGACAGTCCTGTGTCAGTTATACTCGTGACATAGTCTCCTCAAGGGATGTATCAAAAGTTAGGTCGAAACCCTGGAGTCCACCCAAGTTCTTCTTTTTTAGAGACAGAAAAGAGTACTAATTTCAGCAGAATAAAGGTTTCCTAAGCTTGTTCTTCCATGTTTATGAAATACCAGCATATATTCCATTCCTGCTAGTCTATGTCATGTTTTGATGTATATTACCTCTCAACATGAGTTTTTTAGCTATTTAAATGCTCACAGGGTAAAGGAGGACTTGTCAGAGGGAGTGTCTAATTCTCATTAGTATATACTTGAACATTTATTTGATTTCCTGGAGATTGAAGAAAGATTGGTAAATATTTGTAAAAGTTAATGAAATAGGCCAAACATGGCATAATATTCTCATCTGCCATGCTGACATCTCACTAATTAAACTTAGCAGAATTATTGTAAAATTAAAATTCCTTGTGAAGAATACATTTTAAATGTCACTGGACTTGTCACAGATTTCAATCCATGTCCATTCACACAGATTCACAACTCTCTTGCCCTCACTACTGTAAAATCTATATTGATCTGATAAATAAAATTGTTGTAAGAGACAGACACCATGAGGTTAAAAACTAGCTGAAAGTGATTACAATATAAGCACTTATTCATGTTCAATAATATAAATATTTTGTATACTAAAATGAGCATAATGCATATTTATTTTTACATAATATACTACACTGCATTTTACATTACAATATATTTTAGGGCTATGTAATCTTAGGAAAATTTATCCCTCTATGTCATAGTCTATGTTTCTTTATGATAACTGATTACTCAATATTATACTGGAAACACATATAACCTTCAAGGTTTATAAACTAGAATATTATGTTGTGTTAAACAGAATAGATCAAGAGGAAAACCTGCCTTTTAATTGTATTTTTTTTATTTAATATTGAATATAATAATAGTTTTGATTGCTATCACAGTTTTGCTCCCAGAATTTTTATTATTGTTGTTAGCATGAAGACTTTTTTTTTTTCTTTATATTAATGTCCGAAAAGAAAAACGCCTGGATAATATCAGGGAGGTTTACCCAAACTACAACATATGCATCACATTTACACAACATAGAGAACACTGCCGTGTGATTTCATTAGTGTCTTTAGTCCTTATGTATTTCTTACTGTGAAGACATGATAAAATTCACAGGTCCTCAGCTCACACTCTCAATGCAATGGCATCAAAAACAAAAGTGCACATGTTAGATGAAAATATTCAGTTTCCCACAATTTGCACTGCAGTGTGTACATTTTATAGATGAGAATTATTCTTCTTAGTTTTTTTACAACAGATCCAAACCACTAGACCCTCACCGTAAATTCTGGGGTAGTTAAATCTCAGCACAACATCTGAATGTTCTTACAGGTGATCTGTATATTTGTGCAGTACTGAAAGGTCGAAGAATATGTTGATATACAACTATTGCCAGAAGGGCTTTGAGAGCAGATGTCAGTTCAGGTGAGGTTATAACATGATTTTCTTGATGCTAGGAAGTTTACTTATTGCAGTGAATATTGACTGTGTTTCATTGCTCACAGCCCCAAGCAATATCAACTAAAGAAGCCAAATTATAAAAAATGTGTTCTGAGCCCATCAAAAACAGCAAACATTTACTACATTAAATAAAGTCTTGTTCTGCAAAAATCTTTAAATGTAGCTTATATCAGAGCACACAATTCTGATTTTCACAATTTTAACACTGAAAGAAATGTATGAGGATACAGAGGTCGAGAAGAGTGATTTTTTTTCCCCTTCTCACACCAGCTCCAACCGCAAAAGTTTATTTTCTCCTGCAGCATGAGTTGCTCATGTTCATCAGACACAGGTCTTTGGTACTTTGTATCCACCTTCTGATTTCCTTCTCATCAAAGAAATTATGCAAAATATTTTATTCATAATCATACCTGAAATATCCTCTGCATTAATTTCTGCACCTTTGATTCAAGACTTTGTTACTGGTCATAAAATTCAGGAAGGCGGCAGGTATGAAGAAACATGTGGAACAACATTTAGGGGAGAATAAACTGAGCAGCAATTTGTTTCTTAATTCCTTCCCATTTGAGGGCAATAAGCCACATAGGGAATAGGCAAGCAGTTAGCAGTTTCAGTAACATCCCAGTAGCATCCCATGATGCCCTGCCATAGCCTCATGGTCAAGCCTGACATCCCAAATGACAGCTGAAGGCACAGTGTATTTTTTGTTTGATGAGTCAGAAGAGTATAACAACCTCTTCCTTCTGATTCAGGATAACCCCTGGTATCAGTACAGGCTGAGGAATGAACAGATCAGAGTCACCCCTGACAAGGATTCAGGGCTTCTGGCAGATAAGAGGCTGGACGGGACTCGGCAATGTGCTCTTACAGCCCAAAAAGCCAAATGTATCCTGAGTGGCATGAAAAGCAATGTGGGCAGCAGGGTGAGGGACCTGATTCTGCCCCTCCACTCCACTCATGAGACAGCACCTAGAGTACTGCATCCTGCTCTGGGGTCCCCAGAGCTGTGGACCTGTTAGAGAAAGTCCGGAAGAGAGCCACCAAAATGGTTAGAGGTGAGGAAAGGCAAAGAGAATAGGGATTGTTCAGCTTGGAAAACAGAAGGATTTGTGGCCTTCCAGTACCTGAAGGGAGATGGAGAGCAAGTGCTCTACACTACAAGAGGAAAAGAGGGAATGGCTTCAAACTGAAACAGAGTAGGTTTAGATTAGATATTAGGAAGAAATTCTTTGTTGAGAGATGGTGAGATACTGGAACAGGTTGCCCAGAGAAGCTGTAGCTGGCCCATCCCTGGCAGTGCTCAAGGTGGAGCTGGATGGGGCTTGGAACAAACTGGTATGGTGGACTATGTCCCTGCCCATGGCAGGGTCTTTAAGGTCACTTCCAACCCAAATCATACTATGATTATATGCAAACTTCAATCCATCTGCATTTTTACAACAAAACTGTTCCAACAAAAACTTTTTTAACCAATCTTATAAGGTACAAAAATTAAGAGAACTATAAAAAATAAAGTGACACAAAATTGCTATTCCTGCTTAACTACTTTTGCCTTGCTTTTGTTTCAGTATGAAAAATTATTATCTCTTTAAGGTAAAATTGAGACTGTGTTTGTAACCATAGAAACTACCTTTAGTCACAAGTAAAATAAAATTTAAAGTGTGCTGTAGAAATTCCAAAAATAACACAAGCTATTAGCGTTCAATATGACAAACATGAATGTAATTCTCTCCTTAAATAAACTGCGTTGAGGATGTAATCACACTTATTAAAAGACTTGCCATATGAAGTGCAAATCCTTAATCTTTCTGGAACACAAATACCTATCTACTTCCTTTCATTCTCCTTCCCACTGTATGACAGAAATGAGGCATCCAAAGTTCATAGCAATTGACATTTGAAAGGAGGCACCTTTCAGGTTATTCACCTTTGACACCCAGAGCTGCTTTGAATTTGATGAAGCATTTTTCTCTTTCTTTATATTATAATGAAAAATAATTGGAGATTAATAGCAGAATGTGCAGGTATTCTCTGGCCAAAAAAAATAGCATATAATACAGATTTTAAAAACCAATTATCTAGATGTCATGGAGTCAAGGTTATGAGTCACAAGAGCAAATAAATATTTTAAATATTGTTTTCCTTTGAACTCTTCTGCCCCACAAGTTTTTTCTGGTTTTAATCTTGAATAATATGCATTTTTTTTCTAAATTCTGTTATCTTTCCCTGCAATTATTGTAGTTTTATCTTCATTTGATATTAATATTTCCTTAGTTCTAGTCATTGAGCTTGTATAGGAGATGGGATACAACAGAAACAATCATCAGGAAGCTTGGGACTCTCACTTGATTCTCCTTCTTGCATGCCTAATATATTCTCTTCCCAGTTTCTGGTCTCTTCAACATTTCTTCATGCTCTGCTTATATTCTTAATTTGTTCTTTCATCAGTTGCAATAATATACATACTCGATCTCCCCACTGTGACATCCCACTACAAAAGGTGAACAGACCACTCAGGTGTGCAGATGTTCATGGTCAGAAACAAATTACAAAAGTTAGAGGGTTTGCAATAACTTACAAGATTTTATTAGTAAATTATACACTTGCATGGAAATTGGTATAAGTACCATCTCATAGTATAAGCACACAGTGGTGAATTTTGATTAAGTGGTAGAGTGGTAGAGAAAAGACAGAGAGGGAGATTCAAGAAAGGGAGAAAGGAAGAATGGAAGGAAATCTCCACTCCTGGCTCCAGCATTGATGTAGCTGATAGGGTGTCCAGAGTCCTGAGGGTGCTGAGCAGGTTTCGGGGGGGGTGCCTTTTAATAGATAAGTTTTTCCTGTCCTGAAGATGCAATTGGTTATCATGTCCAGTTTGTTCTTGTAGACCTTGCTGGAAATGGGTTGGAAGCCTTCAGGGGTCTTTGTTGGTCTTGATCTCTCCTAGCCAATCAGCATTTGGGCAAGAGTTGACCTTCTTTTTGACCTCAGCCCTGCCCTTGTGCTGTACTGTGTTGAGCTTGTTTCCAGAAGACAGAACAAGGATGTTTGCCTGGAAAAGTGATGCCCTACATCCATATGGTTCCATTCTCCAGCCACATCCTGTTCTTTCTCACTGCATGTTATTACCAACAAACCTTGGTTGACTTCACATCTGTCCTGCTATTGGCGTTTGAGGCATAGACATTCGTTCCTTAATCTTCTGGGCTTCTACACACACTCATATTTTTTCTAACTCCATTTATCCTCTCACACTTGCTGTTCTTCAGACATGCCACAAATATAGCTTCTGATACTTCAATATTATCTTCCCAGAGAACCATTTTGTTGTATCAAGCATCCTCTGGATCACTTCAGCTTTCTACATGGCTCTGAAGCTCTTCTCAGGATAGTCACAAGGGGAAGACACCTCAGGCAGAAGTAAGAAAGCCCTATTAAAACCTTCAGCTTTAGAGACAAGAAGAAATCAGGCTTCTACTTTCCTCCACTAAACTGTCAAATTGCAGGAAACCATAATTTCCTATAATATAAATGCATACTTTTTTCTTCCTCTTACTTAACCAGCATCTTACTCACATTTAAGTACTAGTGAAAGGTTTCATTGCCTTACCTTCTAAGCAGTAAACCTGTGCAACTAGATGGATACTGTAAGTCCAGAAAGACTGTTTCATCTGCTCTCCCCAGCCTGCCCAACCAAATTTCTCAGTAGATGTTTGTGCTTCCAACCATGTTCCTCACAGAAGACTATGCATTGTCCTTGCCCACAGGCAAGGTGCTGCTGTGTTACACGAAGAGAGTAGGATTTGTGCCATTTGCAACAAAAATCAAATTCTTACACATAGAAATAAAATGCTTCTTATCTCCCTGAGCTTTTTATTTTCAGGGTTGGAGTCCACTTAGCTGTGTAAGCTCCCATGGCTGCTATCCATTTCAACATTAATTGAACTGATCTTCCTCAATTATAGCTATTCAAAGAGGGATCAACCAAGAATTAACATGACTGAAAATCTTAATTACACTCTTTTACTGTAAATACCATTTAATGTCTTTGTGGGCTAGACTTAAACTGCTACATTCAGTAGCTGAGCAAGGAACCTCTATGGCATTTACCTTTCAGTATGTGTCACTTCCCATGTAGCCTGAAGTTTCCACTTTTGCTGCTCTAGTTATGCATTACCAGAATAGAAAATGTTACAATTTTGGACAGAAATATGTAAATTGTGCATTTTATCCTATATCAGTTAAACAGGAATAGCATGAAATCTTAGTGCGTGGTGGTGTACCTGGTGAAGAAGGGGAAAGGATACACAACTTGCAGAAAAACATAAATATATTAGGAGGTGCCAAAGGAAGTGGAAAATGTCATGGTGTACCTGTATGCACCATTATCATAAGTGATATTTTTTCTAGATTTGATGGCGAAAAGCACGAAATAACAAACTGCCTAGAGACAATTTGGTCTTTAAGCAGCAAAGGTATTTATTGCCAACACTGGGGAACAAGACAGTTCGCACTGCACAAACTTGCTCTTAAGTTTCAGCAAAAATCAAGATAATTTATACAGTTCACATTCAAGATTGCAACATCTTAATATACATATTCATGGCGTTGTGACATTGAATCATCATATTCATAGGAGGTGGAGTTCAGGTGGAGCTTGGGGTGCAGCCTTCCAGAATCCTCTATTAGCACAGTTTTTAGGTGGTCTTTCCAGCCTTCAGACTCTCTTCAAGGGTCGTTTTCTCTTCTTTCTTACTGTGAACTCTCCACCTTTCTTTGTTAAGTAACCTGGCTAGTCAAGCTTGCAAAAATTCTTGGCATGCGGCCTTCCTACCTTATTCAAATGTCCATGTTATCCTAATTTATGACCACTAGGTTTATTGTATAGCACTCCTAGCATTTTTCTAAGGTTTTGGTCCAATAAATAGAACAGGACAAGTTACCCATCAGGTATCAGGCAGAACCAGCATCTAGCAATTTTCTAACAGAACAAGGTACCTTTACTAACTCAGTTAACTCTTTTAGGCCTTGCTCTTGCTTCAGACTTGAAACGTTCTATAAAATATAAGGCTCGTCCCAAAACAAGCATTAATTCTTTCAGTATTTATAGCTGGTGTAGAAAGATGAATTATCTCTGAAACATCAGGTTGTTAAAAGAGAGACCTGGAAAAGGATGTCCTACATAAGCATAAATTCTTAGGTTTTATCTGAATTTCCAAATCATAAAAGTAGACCTAG